>OU015490.1:208734102-208739102 GCA_907164885.2 Dolomedes plantarius | reverse complement strand
GCGAACAAAGTTCTCAATCAATTGGGACTGCCATCCCCGAATCGATCTGCTGATGCTTCGTTCGATGTAGAATTGCGTCGTGAACAAAATTACAACACGGGGGGATCTTTTGTTGTATGTGCAATCAAATATTCCTAAGCTAACGCTTGAGCAAAAAGGCATTTATGATCAAATAATGCAAACTGTTAATAACGGGGTTGGAGAAATCTTAGATGCACCAGGAGGAACTGGTAAAACATTCCTAATTAGATTGATTCTGGCAGCAATTCGATCCCAAAATGACATAGCCTTAGCTCTTGCGTCGTCCGGAATAGCTGCGACATTGCTACCAGTAGTGATGCGACATCGATGTCGATGTTTTACACATCGATTTATTGAAGCCGATGTTTTTGTACTGGATGTTTTACGTTGTCTCGATGTATTTTTTTATGAAAAAGTACCGTAATAAAAAAAAAATTACCATGTAGCATAATTTTCAAACTCAGTAAATGTAAGTCTGAATTCCGAAAAGGACGAATACAAAAGGGGAAATGATTCCTTAGCAAACAGACAAATGGCAATTAACAACCAATGAACCAATCAGAGCGCTTGGAATGTTCCTGACACTCCAGAACTTTCCATGGCGTTTTATTTTACAAATAGTATATACACTAGTCTATATAAATAAAAATGTAAATGTTCGTTTGTTCAAAACCTCAAATCTCCGAAACTTCTTCACCGATTTCTTTGAAATTTTGACACAACGTTGCATTCGAATACGTGAGTGTTTATATATACCTATTATATAGATGCCACCCCTTTGACAGGTATAAACATGCTTTTTTTTAAACACACGCTATACTAAATATTTTACGGCAAACGAGAAATGTCTTTCCTTTCCCCCTCAGAACAGAAATTTGTGACGGTGGGGTACGACCCCACTATCAGCAGACCTCACAGGTCATAAAGTACGCAGGATTCGTTCTAGACAATAAAAGACGATCGAAGAGATAAGAGAACGCACATGGCTGAAGATATTTTCCTTCGAATACGCGAGGAATGAAGATTTGTGATTAGAAATCGCGAACAAAATTCTCAATAATTTGGGAATGCCATCACCGAATCGATCTGCTGATGCTTCGTTCGATGTAGAATTGCGTCGTGAACAAAATTGCAACACGGGTGATCTTTTGTCGTATGTGCAATCAAATGTTCCTAAGCTAACGTTTGAGCAAAAAGGTATTTACGATCAAATAATGCAAACTGTCAGTAACGGGGTTGGAGAAATCTTCTTAGATGCGCCAAGAGGAACTGGTAAAACGTTCTTAATTAGATTGATTCTGGCAGCAATTCGATCCCAAAATGACATAGCCTTAGCTCTTGCGTCGTCCGGAATAGTATGACGAATTAAAATAATTCGCACAATTAAAACATACGCTGCAAACGGCTGGAATTTGTCGCAGCTGACCGACACGCCCCCCCCCCCCCTTTAACGTATAGCAGGTGACGGCGAGCTGGAACGAAAGGAACACAAAGCGGTTGGAAAAACATGACATCTAGGCGGAACAGAAATTCGCCACGGTGCTCCAGATTAATGACGCAGGCCCACCGGGAAGCCGGGAAATCACGAAAATTTCAGCTTGCCTGCCAGCAAATCGAAGTCTAAAAATGACATCACGATTAGCAGATCCAATAAGAGACGAGTTCTCTGGACGGAGCGAGAGAGTCCAAAATTAGAGGAGCGAGAAAAAGTTAGTTAGCGATCTGCTAAGCTGTGGTAGACTCCTCCGACCATCCAGGGTCGAAAGAAAAGGCTATACGCGGACTTGCGTAGTCGGCGGCTTATTTTCTCACGAAGATAACTTTTAGCTTCGGCTAGGAAGCTTGGTTACATTTCGACGAGGTCTCAAGACGAGATCATCAAGTCCGGATCATCTTGATCCTATAAAGTGCCTCGCAGTCATCCGCCCTGCAGGGAGCGAAAATCGAGGGACTTGCTCTAATTTTAATGAACTATTCGAGAATATTGAATTAGCGAAACTTCAGGTGGTAACTCCTCCTAACGGACTCAGTCGTCATCTTAGAGGACTATCATTAACTGTGTAACTGATCATCAATCTCCAAATTTTCTCCTCCGAATTGAAATAAATTCGTCGATTTTAATTTATTTGGCTGTGATTTTTTGTTGATTCGATTGCTACCTCGATCAACGCGTTACAATAGCTGCGACATTGCTACCAGGTGGAAGAACTGCACATTCGGCTTTGAAATTGCCATTGAAAATGCAATTCATTGAAACTCCCTCGTACAACATTTCCAAAGCATCCGGTATGGGAAAGTATTGCAGAAAAGCAAACTTATTGTTTGGAATGAATGTACAATGGCACACAAAAAAATCTCTCGAGGCTCTTGATCGATCATCGCAAGATTTGCGTGGAAACATCAGACCATTTGGGAACGCATGAATATTGCTTGCAGGAGATTTCAGGCAAACATTACTTATAATTCCTCGATCGACACCAGCAGACGAAATAAATGCTTGCCTGAAATATTCTACTTTGTGTCGACAATGTAAA
This sequence comes from Dolomedes plantarius, assembly GCA_907164885.2. Taxonomy (NCBI): domain Eukaryota; kingdom Metazoa; phylum Arthropoda; class Arachnida; order Araneae; family Dolomedidae; genus Dolomedes; species Dolomedes plantarius. The sequence continues at coordinate 208,736,547 of OU015490.1, read as the reverse complement.
GATGTTGAAATTATCTACAAATATGCGTGTCCATCTGCAAAACGATCGATCAGCTGAGTTATTCTCACATCAATTGATGGAAATTTGGAACGGAAAGGTGCCGGTTGATCTGACATCAGTACGAATTTCATTGCCTCATAACTTCTGCAATTTAGTATCGTCAAAAGAAGAATTGGTTGAAAAAGTATTTCCCAATATTCAAACCAATTATAAGAATCATGATTGGATGAGTGAACGAGCTATTCTTGCCGCCAAGAACAAAGACGTCTACGAACTTAACAATATCATTCAGTATAAGATTCAACGCGAGGCAGTCACACACATGTCCGTCGACACTGTTGTGGAAGCAGATGAAGCGGTTCATTATCCAACAGAATTTTTGAATTCATTCGATCTGCCAGGGATGCCACCACACGTACTGCAAATCAAAATCGGCTTGCCAATTATAATGTTGCAAAATATCAACCAACCAAAGCTTTGCAACGCCACGCGGCTTGCAGTAAAAAAATTACTGAGCAACGTCGTAGAAGGAACAATCTTGACAGGACCATTCAAAGGTGAAGATGTCCTCATTCCTCGCATTCCCATGATTCCAACGGATATGCCATTAAAATATAAGAGATTGCAATTCCCAATTTGATTGGCGTTTGCAATCACCATCAATACAGTTCAGGGCCAATCTTTACAATTCTGCGGGTTAGATTTAGACACGGATTGTTTCTCACATGGACAATTATATGTTGCGTGTTCTAGAGTCGGAAAACCAGACAATCTATATATCTGCACAGACTATGGAACAACAAAAAATATTGTATACCCACAAGTATTGTAAAATTAAACATTTTTAAAATTTTTTTTTATTTCCAATTCAGCGGGCGAAGGGGAACGCAATTCTTTCGCCAAGATATTACATAAAACAAGCAAGTACTAAAAACTGAACTATAAAATATGTTGCGGTGGGTAACGTTACTCGCGTCCGTAGCATACTTTAAGCTACACGTGCCCCCTGGGTAGGGCTAATTGAGTAACAGCTTTACAGTCTTTATAAATTAAACATATTAGAAACGTGCTTTCTCTTTTCTTTCTTTTCCATTTAACCAGACTGGGCCACAGCAACGCGTGGCCGGGTACAGCTAGTTTATTAATAAAATTAAATTGTAAAGTATCCATAAAATTAAATCATAACAATGACAGACAAACACCTATATGAACAATGGTCTCGCATCTCCTAGTTCAGGGATGGCGAACCTTTTTCTAACGCGTGTGAAAAAATGTCTTGAAACCGTATAAATTAAAACCGCGTGTCACTTAAAAACTTTTTTTTTCGGTCTTTGGAAGACCTTCGGAAATTAAAAAAAAAACTATATTTAAAGCAAAAAACAAATTTGACTTTTTATTATGATTTGATTAAAACTATCAGTATCAGGAAGAAAATAAGTACAAAAATTATCGAACTTAATGTGACACTTGTTGTCTTTCGGATGATTGTATATTTATACGTGGTTCGATATTTGTAACTTTTAATCGTACACACGAGGGGGACAAGTCAATGCCGAGGCGATTTCTATTCGTACTTTAAATAAAATTCATTGTCGAAAACAACTGTTCGCAAACGTAGGTTGATCCAAACATTGTCAAAGGATCTCTTGTTAAGTTTTTCATCTACATTAGCGATTTAGGCAACGAGTTCTATTCAGTTAAAATAATATTTTCAGTGCTTGTTGTTAAAATATATTCGTCACAATTTTCCAGATCATGTAATTTTGTTTTCTAAGTTTACGTTTAGTCCTGCAAATTTATTCCTCCGTAGAACGCTGCTGTGAAATTCAACCATTTCCGTTTCTAAGTTATCAATTTGAAGCCAATCGAAAGAGGATAATTTAAGTTTCCTCCATTTCTCAAAATTGGGAGAATCTTTCGTCAAATAGTATTTCTTTTGCATTCGCTAGTACTGAAGAAGAGTGTTTTAAGACTTCTGTTTGGAAAAAAGAGGAAACAATTAATTTCAAATAATTATTTTTTTAAAATTATTTCTAGTACAAATTAGATTATAGATCTCTCAGTCCGACGAATAAAAATGAAAATTTGAAAAGTTAAATGGATCTTAAAACAATGTGATCGTCTCGCGTGTCGTCTAAAATTGCTTCGCGTGTCACTATGTGACCTGCGGATCACAGGTTCGCAATCCCTGTCCTAGTTTATTAAATGTCTCAGCACAAAGCGCATCTAGATGAATTTCTCTCAAAATAGCAACAAATCCGTTTCTTACAATGGTCATACTTTTCGCCCCATCTGTTAAAATTGAGACAATTTTGTCGAGTAGAATATGATGTTTTTCAATGCACTCAATTACAGTATTTGCTATATCCTCTCCACGTGTTTGACCTTTGATTGGCAATAATCCTAAATGCTCTTCTTTAGGACCTGTAGATGAAATAAATCGTA
>OU015490.1:208703916-208734002 GCA_907164885.2 Dolomedes plantarius | reverse complement strand
TTCACTGGCTTATTTTTGGTCAATGCCCTTTTTTGGGGGAATAGCTGGCTAAGAGGTAGAGTGATAGCTAGTATGTCTGCTAGAGACGCTATGGAAACTATGAAAGAACAAGTGCTTATATTATTTAAAAGAGACAGTGCTTTGGTAGCTGCTTCGGTTTATTTATAAGTACTTACAACTTCAAGAACTTCATGAATTTTTGGAAGGCTTGAACAAAACAAATGAATACTATCGTGGCATTCCACCCATCTTGTTTGGCAGAGCCCTATAAGCTGTCTGCCTAATTTTTGTTTTAAGACAGATTTTCTCTTTGAGATTGCCGTAAAAAAAGAAATAACTGTTTTTATGGTGTCGATGGCACTTCTGATTTCTTGAATCTTAGAGGCCGTTGTCAGTGTCAAATTCAAAGCATGGTTTAAGCACGGGCAATGGGTGGCGTTGACAGCACAACGTTTCACAGCATTTATTGCTCCCTTTACCTCAGACACCATAGTACTACATCCATCAGTGGCTATTCCTACACAGTTTCCTGGGTCCAAAGTATTTTTTTAATTAATCCAAGCACAGTACTTCCTATCACTTTACCAGTCAAGGAGGGTTCACTTCAATAAGTTAAATCGTCTTCTTGTTCAAAATCTTCAACGAGTTTTCTGGAATCAACAAAGTCCAGGAAATCTTCATAAACATTTCCTTCGTAGCAGTAGCGTGTGGAAAATGTCAATTGTGAATCATGAGAAGCATCTGTTGTTTCATCAAATAACATGCTATAGTATTTTGTAGTTTTGATTCTTTCCAGTATGACATTTCGGACTTCAATTCCGCAACAGTTGATTAATTCATTTTGAGTCGTTTTACTAGAGTACATTGCATTAGCGCATGCTGACTGGAGGTGTTTGCTGAGATACTCATCTCCTGATTCGATACGAAAACGCAGCAGTTCTCTGAAATTTCCTTCGTTTTGGGTTTGAATTTCCTTTATTATGCTGCCATCATCGCGGTGGCCTCTTAGTGGAATGTTATGTTTCCCCAGAAACAAAATGCACTTGACCAGAAAAATGGAAGACAACATTTTTCTGTTTTCTTCCACTTGCCTGAGGTGGCCTTCATCTTGTATATTTCTTACACTAAGTTGAGGAGATTGCTCTCTTACCAGAAATTCTTTACCAGTTTCAACACCTTTCTTATGGTAAAGATGGTTTTCATGTTGTATTAGACAACCATCTTTGCCAAGCAGTTTTCAAAAATCGGTCACAAGTTTTACCACTAATTTTTGCAAATGTACCCCTCTAGCAGTCAAACTTGATAAAAATAATGGGCAATAGCGGCAATAAAGCCCTTTCTGTGAAAAGACAAGCCAAGGAAACTTTGTAAATAGTTTTAGATTAGGCCGGCGATTCCAGATCTCCCCCCCCCCACTGCCTTTTTGTATACACGATGGAAAGTTATATCCTTGAGGTGGATTCCAATGACGTAGCAGTATCATTTCCTTAGTAAAATTTTCCAGCTTACCTGCCTTTTCGATAAATTCACTAATATCACATTCATTGGTTGATGTGGTCGGTGTCACAGTATTTATTCATTTTTTGGTTATTATGATTATGCACTATGATTATGAAGTATTTAATTGTGGTTAGTACATTGTTTGGCCCATTGGATTAATGAAAACTCATGTGCATGATCACAAATCAATTTATTACTTATCAACACACTATTTATACAGTTCACATTACTCATTATTGACTTCCTATCATTACTCTTTTAACATGTTAATACAACACATATATATATCTCATATCACTTATCCTATACCATTAACATTACTCCTTATTGACTTTCTATCGTTACTCTTTTAACATGTTAATACAATACATATATATACCTCATATTACTTATCCTATACCATTAATATTACTCCTTATTGACTTTCTATCATTACTCTTTTAACATGTTAATACAATACATATATATACCTCATATCACTTATCCTATACCATTAACATTATTCCTTATTGACTTTCTATCATTACTCTTTTAACATGTTAATACAATACATATTCACACGATATATACAAAACCACAAATATTCGGTAACATATATCTATGACAACACGCAATATTAATCGCGGCAACTATCATCCTCCTAACCTAACTGAGCATCGGCACAAGATCACCAAATAAACAAAATCCCGTACCTGATACTTTCACGGCTCGGGGAAATCGTGAGGGACGATGGGTGGCTTGCGGCGGTCATCTGTGGCACAAGAACTCTACACTCGGGGCGATGGTGACTGGTGGCAATCCTCTATGCATACGGGGCTCCGGTACTTTACAACCTCTTGGTAGCGGGCGCTCGCTCGACGAAGGGGTGCGGCATGGGAGAGTTCTGGGCTCCTGGACAGGTATATCCTTCTAAGGCTAAGCTATCGGCTGGTCGTCAGATCGACTTCGCTCCTGGGGTCATTAGGCGGGCGCATTTAGTTTGGGTCGGCGCGGTAGGCTTTCGGCTCAAGTGATCCTTCAATCGGCGGGCATACATTCATTGGCACGTGAGGGCTTACACCGCTATCTTCTTTATTCGTCTGCGGCCCTTTCCGTCTTTCTTGACTCCGACTTCTCCTCAGCGGATTCTAAACTTCATCTGCTCATTGCTTTTCAACTCTATCTCTCTCTCTCTCTCTCTCTTCTCTCTGATTATTCTCTGCCATCTCTATCTGTTACTTCACTCCCCCCACTTCATTCTAGCCTTTTGTCAGTAGCCTTTTGTCCATGCATGCCGTGTTACGTTTGCTCCCTAAATTGGACCATAAAATCGGTTTAAGGTAGAGATAAAAGTGTGTCCTCTCGTCTCCCTTTGTTCGAAAGTTTTTCCCACGAATGGCGTCAGCTTGGCGTGAAAGCGCTCTCCGAGTAGGTCTACTAGACTTTTCCTCCTCTTGGCGAGGTTTCGGCAAGGCCGGGTTCCTTTTGTTGGCCAATAAGAGCTCGCGTTGTTGTTACGGTCTATTTTCCTCCGTGCTGAGGTAATATTGCGTACGCCTTGCACGTGTGTCCGTTAGATATTAATTGGCGCATTTCTAGCTATTGTAACCCTCGCTTTCCGCGTTTTTGCTGTCCAGTAATGAAAAATAAATAGTAGAGAGCCATTTTTTTGAGAGAGCGTCGTCTCTTAGATATTTTTACGTTTAAGCACCCCATCAGTTTGGGCTCTGCCAATTCTGTTTTGGGGGGCCCCTTTTTTTCATATATATTCAACTTGCAATGATTGATAGTTATGCTTCTGACTTTTGACCGGAAAGGTCACCATTATTTTTGAGCTCCTGTTGACTCAAGCTCACCTTACATTTTGTATATATAGAACATTTTCCTAAGTTGTACTTAAGTAATAGATGAAGTGATTTCTGATGAAGAATAAAACATTTTTTTGGTATCAAAGCTTTGGCTTCATCCTTAGTTTTTTTTATGGCTCCTACATACGCATTCCCAACCGGCTAGTTGACAATGTCCTTTCCTGAGGTTATCGACGCAGAATACTCCACTATGTTCCTGCAACGATCTGGCCGATTGTAAGTTTGTAATTATTCACTCGAAGGACGGAGGGATATCATCGAGGGACTGCATTCTAGCACCTTTGCTGTTTTGTTACTGCGGAACGTTTGGGACTGCTACAGTGCTGATCTAGAATCTACGTTCCTGTTCACCTGTTCTACTTCAACGTCGTTCTTCAAAATAGACATGTCCGTTTTCTTCATTAAGACTTTCAGCTTCCACTTAGACTGTTTCCATCCCATAATCATCAATAGTACTATACTGAAGATCAAATTGAAAAAAAGGAACCAGATATATGCTCTGACACAATTATCACCAAAGTTCAAAATGTGAGAGTGTTTCGAGAGACAGCTAAGGAAGGACTTGAGAAGCAGGCAAAGAAGATGAAGATTGCGTCTACTAAAAACTTTCCGAAACCTACTCTCGGACAAAATGTTCGAATAAAAGTACCTGATATTGGTAGATCGAAAATGGATCCAAAATCAGTAATAGCCGTTATTACAGATATTAAAGATGACGAGTTTTATGTTCTTGGTACTAAGTTTGATAAAACCTAAGTTTGATAAATTTTTATAACTATTGCCAAAATTATTTTTAAAAATTATCGAAATCTATTCACTAGTTATCGAGAGAATTGAGCATTAGTTCATCTTTTTTAAATGGGATCTTATTTGTGAAATGGCATAAATATTCCATTTTTTATTTTTATTTCTTGTAACTCTTTGAAAAATAATTGTAAGACAGTTCCATCGATATAATCTTAAACCATACCTTATTTTGATCACTTTTACAATTTATATTAGCAATTGAACAATTAAAGTGTGTTTTAACTTTTTGGGGACACACTGAATACAATATATCTGCGAATGGAAAATCCTATCAAAAGTAATCCCTCGTTTCGGGCATTTAGCGGAAGGCGTTGGTAACTCGTAGGTTTTACCGCAAAGGCTTGGTAAAAGGCCGAAATGGAATCATATTCAAGCATACTTCGGACTTTTACCAAGTCACTTTGGTAAATCCTAGGTTTTACCGGTAAAACCTAGCTTTTACCAGACTTCGGGTTTTTACAGTAACATATATATTTGACTAGGAGAATAAAATCTACTAATTGAATTAAAAGTGAATGCAATATCTTTTAAGTAGGATATATGCAAAGCAATGAATGCATAGATAAATTAAGCTCAATTATAAACTTCATATTTTATGCAATAATGCGAGCTGCTCATGCATGAACAAGAAATGCACAAATTAATTTAAAACACGGAAATTCGAGGATATTGATAACTGAAACAAAACGTTAGACTGTTTCCTTTAGCATACACTGTTGAACAATTAATAATATCTAAAATACATACATCTTTAAAAATTCAGTTACCTTAAAATATTGAGAGAATACTTTTGCTTATCTTAGTCCAATTCGTTTAAATATTTCAAGGATTTAATGAAAAATTAATTTCAACAAATTAAACATTATAAAATTATATTTGAAAATCAGAGGCAGGAGTACACATTTTCTCCGTAATATAAAATGATACCTGCTGTCAAACATTTTTACCCAACGTATGTCCTGAATAATTAAGACTTGTGATTAGTACATGAGGTTTTGCCCGGAGGGAAATTTCAAAACACAATTTTGCATTTTAATTACACAAGGGGGAAAAGCTAATTTACCAATTATTCTGTGCTTCAACAAGACGCAGTGTGGAAAAGGATATCTTAGCATTTAGATTTGTGTACGTTAAGTTTTCAATTTACTTTCACTTGCAAATTGCGGTCTATCTTCAGTTTATTATTTCAGAATATGAATTTATTCCTTGATGAATGCTGTCTAAATGAGCTTTAGGCATTCTGAATGCGGTTTTGCAAATTAATTTATACTTTAATTTTGCACAATATTGCGATAGCTGTTTCGCACATTTCCATACTCACGCAAATCATTGAAGCTCGGATATAATTCTGTGGTATTTCTGAGTGAGTGAAAATGTAATTTTAATGAAAATTTATATGAGAATCATTACAAACGTCTTTTTTCAAGAGGAAGGCTGTAATAAGCTATTTAAAAAGTAAAAGCGTTAATTATTTAAATCTATTCTATAATAACAAGGTTTTTTTTAATATTTGTGTGTTTTATCTCCTGTTGTCATTTCCAGTTTTTCTACTGATACATCTGTAGCCAGATACATCTCAAAACGGCAACCTGTTTAGGATCCATTTCTGATCGCCACATAGAAGTTTCACTGTATATAAATATATATATATATATAAATATATATATATATATATATATATATATATATATATATATATATATATATATATATATATATATATATATATATATATATATATATGTATATATATATATATATACTTTTCATAATATATGTGATCAGATGCTAAACGTTATTTTAAAGTTTTCTCTGGAATAACCATACCATGAAATTTATAGTTCACATAAATCAAAGATAGTTCAATTTCACACTGAAGGCAGACGAATGTGGTTCTATAGATTTAATTTAGGTGTAATTATTATCTAGTCAGGAGATAATTTGCCAGTTATCAGTGAAACTAAGCCGGAAGTAAATTGGGTTTGAATTAAAATCAAGCTCTAAGAGAGCGATAAAAATACATAGGAAATTATATTATGTTTCGAATAACAATTTTCAATCTCCACTCCATGGCAAATGAAAATTCCTTCAACTCTCCGCCCCTCCCTTAAAAAATATCTTGATCTCCCACTGTTCGTCTATGAATGCCGCCCATTTGAATAGGTGATAGACAAATGCTGTTTATCTGTGACATTTCAAGAAGAATTAACTTCTGATATTTTAAGAAGGAATTTACTCAAAAATGCAGCTGCATTGATGCAGATTTAGTCGGCTAAATGAGTGAGGCGGTAAACTGCATGCTTGATATTTCTGAATCATGGCAAATATCATTCATTGTTCATTTTTTATTTCCAATGGCAGATACGTAAGACATCTGAGGCCAAAAGAAAGAAACGATGAACTAAATGGAATACGAAACGCAGCCACAGATAGAGAGTCTTTAACCCTTTCAATGACAAGAACCTCCCCTGTCTGCACGGTGCAGATTTTTTTCCCGATTTTTATAACCTAAAGAATCTTGAATTTTTTTTCCAATTAAACGTTGCAAAATACTTTTACTTCTTTAAACTGATGACAGATGGCAGTACTAATCATTTTTTGCTCATTTAACTGGAATACATTAAATGCGAGTGAAAAAAAGACTACTTTTAGGCGTTTGCACTGTGCAAACGGCGCCTCTGAAAGGATCAAACAACCCTTGCTTGCCAATAGCGCTCCAACGTTCTTTTCGAAGAGAGAGCCGGACAGCGGAGAATGTGAGACCTGACCATCAATTCTTGAAGGTCACAGAGTTATATCATTCATGGTCAGCATATAGAATATCGAATGACAGTATCCCTAACATTTCGAATCTCACTATTGTGTGATTACTTGGTGTGCTTACTCTGGGTAAACGAGCTAGTAGTAAATAGAAAATCTGATTGTTAAAGCGATCAAGATATGAGCGTGTTGCTCATTTTTGTATGGCGCGTATGTTATGGTTTATGTGAGAAAGAAATATGCTATGGTTAATTGCATCAGTAGGAATGCCATTTTGAATTTTAGGTCATAGATATAGGTAAAATAAAATTTATTAATATTAATGTGGGGATCTCACATGTTATGAAACTGAGCTTATTCCTAATTGGTAAAAGACGGTACAGATGTGACTATTTTAAGGGAGATTGACAGCATCATTAACCGCTCAAAGAGTTCGGCAAAAGATAACGAGTCTGGAAACGTCCCTTAAGTGGAAAAAAACACCTTGTTAAATGATGACTATTATTAAGTGAGACGGAGAGAGCGTTTGGAAATATTTGTCCAGATGAGCTAGCGAGAAACCGCAGAGATGCAGAGGGCGATCTGCCGACGAAAAACCGCAAGAGTTGTTTTGCCACATGTGGGGTGGCGGAACTTACGAGAAGCTTCTAGAAAACTTTTACGAAGGAGCAGTATTAAAGGAATGATTGATCATTATGCGGGAGCATTATAGACTAATAGGTGACTATGTTATGAGTTACGGCAGAGAGTGCAGAATTGAGAGACGGGCATTTCTATTGGACTGTGTTATTAACCTCACTCTCCCTAATATGTATGTGCTGGTTGTTCCAAGGAATGAAATTGCCTTATTTTCACTGTAAATATTTCTAATTAAACAAGATATACATATGATTAACTTGTATATCTATACATAACTGTAAAGGAGCCCTTATCCACTTCTACAATCAACAATCGTCAGCACACTGTGAAGAATCATATTGATTCCCCCAATTAATAAAACCCTCTCCTAAAAATTCCCAATTTCCCGTGGTCCAGCGTAGTGACAGGAATGCAGTCGGAAGTAGGTATTAACGTACATGACAAGACCGGACGAGACAAAAGATTGTGATAAGAAAGCAAGAGACGACACGCTGCCAGGGAGTCTACTTCTTGACAGTTTAGATGAAAAGGTAGTTCGATTCACCGCACACCCAGATTGATGAGAGTTCCCGTAAATTAATCGTGCAAGACCATCAGATGAGTTTTGGCGGGAAAAGAAGTCGACGACTAAGAATCCATGAAAGTGATGTCACCCAAGAAGGGCACCACTTAAAAAACATCTTAGTTTCCAGCGATCGTGGTGCCAAAATCAAAAGTTGTGTCCCTGAGAAAAAAAATTTCTCCATTTTAATTGCAAAACTGTCATCAAAAACATCTGGTGCAGAAATAATTTTTATAAATCATTTAAGGAGACATAAAAATATGGTTCATGATCTATTCTACGAAAATATTCGTAGCTGTGTCATATTCATCATTCTCAATTTTATGCAATTTTTTGTCCATTTTAATTTCAAAAATGTCATTAAGAAAATCTGTTGCAAATGTACTTTTTATAAAGTGAATATAAATCATTTAAGCAGACATAAAAAATATGGTTCATCACCTATTCTTCGAAAGTATTCGTAACTGCTATATTTATCATTCTCAATTTTATGCAAACTTTCTCCGTTTCAATTTCAAAAATGTCATTAAGAACATAATTTTAGAGAAATTATCCTGTTACATAAAAGCTTATTATGAAGTGAATATAAATCATTTAAGCAGGCATAAAAATACGGTTATGATCTAATCTCTGAAACTATTCATAACAGTGCCATATTCATCGTTCTCAATATTGTGCAATAATTCTCCATTTTAATTTCAAAAATGCCTTGACGGACATAGAAAGTTTTATTATGTTACAGAAATGTTCATTACGAAGATAATATAAATATTTTAAAGAGCCGTATGAATATCAGCTATAAATGCCAATAAAAAAGTTCATTATGATTTATTTTTTGTTTTCTGTAATGCAGTAAAAATCATTCAGTTTTCAGTTCAACTTAATGTACTTAGTAAAAATCTTTTAATTTTCAATTCTACTTAATATGCTTAATATTTAGGTAAAAGCAATATAGAACCATCCACATTATTATTTTTTCATGTAAAAGTGGTCAAGCGTGTAAGCTGTTTCGTTAATTGGTTTTGGCAATTTGGGGCTAATTCATTTAGAAAGTTCGATGTCAGATGCGGGATCAGATGCGGAAATGTATAATCGGTGCATAACAGAAAACTTCATCTGTAAAATATTTTCTGTAAAAGAAATGCGATAAAGACTGCAGATTTTTAGGTTTCGCAATACTCATAAGAATTCAAAAATTTTTATTCATGCTTAAAATTAATTACAGTTTAATATAAAAGATATGTAAAATAAGTTTATTTCTTATCTTGTCTTATTATTAAATTGTTTATTAAATCCAGTTTAAAATTAGTATTAGAAATTTATCAATAATTCCAAGAGGTCATATTTTCTAAAAATGTCACTAAAAAAACTCTGTTTTGGCTCATGTGTTTTCCCTAGATTGCGAATGAAGCGCATTAAATGTAATTGCAATAAAACTAAAACGATTAGAATATTGTGCTCTCTTAAATAAAAACTTGATTGTATGCATAACACTAATATTCCGAATAAAGTCATCATGTAGTCCTCGTTTTATCTCTATGTTCAACAATGATGACGAAATTGAAAAATAAATAGCCCATTACAAATAAAAGTTTGGTAAAATAATTTTATTTTTTACCTTCTCTTATTATTAAACCGGAGTTTCATAAAATAAATTTAAAATTAGGATGTCAAATTTTAAAATAGTGATATGAAAAGATCATAGTTAAGAAAAACATATATTGCTTAAAGAATGACCATATTTGCGCATTCGTTTTCCCCAGATTGGTCATGATGCGAATTAAATGTGATCACAATAAAAGCAAAACGATTAGAATATTGTATTATTTTAAATTAAAACTCAATTGTATAGATAACACTAATATACCGAATAAAGTTATTATGTAGTCCTCATTTTAAATCGCCATGTTCAACAATGATGAAAAAATTCAAATATAGTATATCGCACATTAAATTTAAAAGATTGATAAAATAATTTTATTTTGTACCTTCCCTTATTATTAAACTGATGTTTCATAAAACAAATTTAAAATTTGGATGTCAAATTTTAAAATAGTAATATGAAAATATCATAGTTAATAAAAATATATATTGTTTACAGATGTCAATTTTGGCATACTCGTTTTCCCCAGATTCCCCATTATGAGCATTAAATGTAATCACAATAAAAGGAAACGTTTAGAATATTGTGCTTTCTTAGATTGAAACTTGATTGCATGGATAACATTAATATGAAGATCAAAGTCATTATGTAGACCTCATTTTACATATCTATGTTCAACAATCAGGACAAAGTTGAAAAATAAATAGTCCATTTCATTTAAAAAATTGGTAAAACAATTTTATCTCTTACCTTCACTTATCATTAAACTGAAGTTTCTTAAAGAAAGTGTAAAATTAGGATGTCAAATTTAAAAATAGTGGTATGAAAAATTCATAGTTAATAAAAATATATAACGTACAGAAAGCTATTTAGTCGCATTCGTTTCTTCCAGATTCTCCATGATACACACTAAATGTAATCACGATAAAAGCAAAACGTTTAGACGATTTTTTTCTCTTAGAATGAAACTTCGTTGCATGGATAATATATATATATATATATATATATATATATATATATATATATATATATATATATATATATATATATATATATATATATATATATATATATATATATATATGTATATATATATATATATATATGTATATATATATATATATATATATATATATATATATATATATATATATATATATATGTATATATATATATATATGTATATATATGTATATATATATATATATATATATATATATATATATATATATATATATATATATATATATATATATGTATATATATATATATATATATATATATATATATATATATATATATATATATATATATATTTATTTCTCATATTCTCAGAATTGTTATGCGAAATTTCAAATTTTATTTCAAATTCCCTCCAGTTCACATTTCAACTTCTTCAAAGATAAAAATTTCTTCATTTTCTTCAAACAAAATTCTGCAGGTTCTTATGTTTAATTTTCTTTTAATGGTTATTTATCTTTCCCGAGTCTCTAATGTCGACGATGCGGAGAAATTTCATTTCGTGGGTTTAAACTTTAAAGCCTGTTCATCCCAACCTGTCTCTTTGATGCTATGACAATTTTGACAATCGTTTCAAAGTCCGAATTAGGCATTTATAATTTATTCTGACAATATCTATCGCATACGAAGGACATTTCATGGCTTTCGCATCTAAAAGTTTGTTCTTAATTTATAATCCTCATATTGATTCTAAATTCTAATTGAATTCTTCACATCTGTCAGTTTCATACTTTTTCACATGAACTAGTATATACAAGTATTAAAGGTTCAACATCTGTTCATAGACACTCATTACTGCAGGAACTGTTACCAGACAAACCCCATAGTTCTTTGGGCAGTAATCCGATGGAGAGAGATTATGGGCAGTGTATTTTGCACTATATGCGGGCGTGCATATCGTATCTAAGGACGTACATATAGTATTATTTATCTATTATCTACGGATTATGTATACATGTATCATATATCTACCTGCCCAGAGTACACTGTCTATGTAGGTTATAAGTATCCCTAAACGACCTACACACTAAACGTTATTTACGTATATTGTATTATGTACTTCTTCATAGTTATGCACTGTTTAATTTATTTATGTAGAAATAACTAACCATTATGTATAACGAGATTCATGGTGAACAAATATGGATGAAAATCGAGAAAGACCAAAGGTTCTCCTTCCGAACCCCCAAAAAAAATTCAAACAAACACACACACACACATACGCACACAGATCTATCTATCTATCTATCTATCTATCTATTTATATATATATATATATATATATATATATATATATATATATATATATATATATATACAGGGGAATATCGATCTATCTCTTTTCAAGGGACCGACTGAACTGAACGATCAATACAGGAAAACGATAGATGCGGGAACATAACAAAGCAATATGATCGTTAGGACTGGTTTAAATAAATGACACATAAGGAAAACGATAATTCGGAGAACGATCGAGGGAGAATCCACTATATATATATATATATATATATATATATATATATATATATATACATATACTAGCTGAAGTACCCGGCATTGCCCGGGATTTTAACAATATTTGTTAACCAAAATCAACACAGTATAAATAGCATAGAAAAAGTATATGTGAAATGTTATACACATCTCAGAATTCAGGAATTTCAGCCTTTCATCATTGAAGCACTAAAATCTGAAAAGTAAAAATGTCAAATTGTCTAATGTTTGCTAACCAAAATTAATTTAAAACTAAACACGTTATAAATAACATAGAAAAAACATGTGAAATCTTATACACATGAATAAAATAAAAACCCAATAAAAAAATATATAAAATTATAATAAACTCCTCAGAATTCAGCTAGATTTAGCCTTTTATCATTTGGGCAAAAAAAGAAGCTGAAATTACAGGTTTAGCTGAAATTTCCAATAGAACCATGATATGACTCTATCGTTGCCTCTTAAAAAATGAAGTGTTTGATTGAGGGCTGCAAACCATTCAACTCCTCTCCCCATTAAACTCCTATAAACATCCTCTACATATTAAATTCCTTTTCTCTCCATAATAAACTCCTCAGAATTTTGGTAGATTCAGCCTTTTATCATAGTACCACTAAAACCTGAAACATCCTCACCAGAAATATAAATTTATTAATTACAATAATTAAACTCACGCAAATGTATGAATTACATAAGTTTTTTAACCAACATTTCAATAATTCGTAAATGAAAAAGCATATGAAAATAAAGATAATAAGAACTTCCGGAATCGAAATTAATTACCCTTAATTTTTAATTAATAAAAAACCAACATAATATGAATAAAAACGATAGTTGTTTAAAAGCATATGAAAATAAAGCTATTATAAAGATAATAATAAAAAAAGCATATGAAAATAATGCTCGCGTATGAAGTTAAATTTATGATATAAAGATAGTAATAATAATATAAACCGCGTGCATAAAATATTTAGCTTTTCAAGCGAAAGAAATTAATTTTTAGAAAAAAACTACTTTTAATCGAGAAATTAAATACATTGCACAAAATTTTGATTTTACCAACTTTCTACCCTACAATTTACACCCTACTTCTTTGAAGTTGGGTGTTGAAACATCCTCTTTGAAAAATTGAACATCCTCTTTGAAAATGTTGAAACATCCTCTTTGAAAACAGCGAATTGAATGCCAGTTAAAAATTATTGTTGTTTAAAATCATATGGAAATTACGCTATTATAAAGACAAAAAAAAGCATAGGAAAATAATGCGTGCGCATGAAGTTAACGTTACGATATAAATATAGTAACAATAATATGTATATATAAAACAGTTCCGTGACTGACTGACTGATTGACTGAATGACTGACATACAACGTACAGACCAAACCGAGGGAAATAAAAGGGCTGAAATTTTGCATGGCGATTCTTCTTATAGTGTAGGAGTGCACTTAGAAAGATTTTTGAAAAATTCTTAGATTTTTTTAAAATTAAATTTTTGAGTTGCTTTAGTAACTTTTTTTTAAGTTTGCATTTAAAATAATAATAATTTGAGGGTTATAAAATTCATATGACGAAAAATATCATAAAAATTCCTTTAATATGAAATCTTTTTTGAATCTTTACCACCATTTTATGATTTTTGGTGAATTTTTAAAGATTAATTTTTAGAATTTAACCTTTTACATGCCACACTATGATCAAGGAATAAAGTACCATATTTTGCTGCGTAACTTTGGTCGATAACTTCCAGGAAGTCGGTCCAACAGGTGTACTCCGCTCATTCCTTTATTATATAATTTTATAATGTAAGGTTAAGGAAAATCGACTTTTATTTTAGCTCGGACATATCTTTTTGCTCTTCCTAATGGTTCGTGAGTGATAAAATTTGATGTAATAGTTACAACAAAACTATCGTTCCAATGGCACATATAAACTTCTCCATCGCATCGGTAATCAAACTCTCCACGTTGAAATTTCGATATTTCTTTTGCTGTTTTAAGAGAACATTGTCCCGTTCTGGAATCTCGCACTGTGCCGATTGCCTTAAAGCCTTTGTTAGATAAATCTGTCAGCAGACTGTACGATGTAAAAAAAGTTATCGAAAAATATTTTGCGTTTCTCTGGATTGTCAATAAAAGATAATAGTTCGGAGACAACTTTTGATCCAAGTGGAAAATTTTCATTTTTCGAACTTTTTCTACCGTAGATAGACATAGCATAAGGATAACCATTTGCTGAGCAGATCATCCAAACTTTGAAACCAAAGCGAATTGGCTTTCCACGTATGAACACCTTAGCCGAACGATGCCCATAACACGGAACCATGGATTCATCGATACTCATATTTTCATGAAAAAATCCAAATTGACGAAAATTTTTTCCAACCTCTTTATAAAAGGGAGAAATTTTTCCTAATTTATCGCATGGTTCCAATTTACTATTATCAACAATGTGGAAATACTTTTTTAGCATCCGAAATTTATTTCTGGGCATTGTATTGTTAACAATTAGGATATGCAAATCTTCCTGAGAGCTCCAATATGTATTTTCATCAGGTACTGAGTGGTAGCCACTAAACAACAGTAATCCAAGAAACTGCCGAATGTCATTTGCGTCGACGTCTAAAGAGTCTCCTTTTTGTAGGGCGTACAGCTTTGTAAGTTCGGCTGAATTTTCTACGGAATCAGACGGCAGAATCACTGATTGACGGCAGAATCACTGATCACGTGTGATATCACTGCTTTTGTATATCGTTACATGCCAATGTTCCTTTTTTGGAACATTGCATTTTTACGCAGTCTTGAGGAAATATTTCTTGTTATTATTTTAATTTATTTTATTAACTCGTTAAACTTGTCCTTTGCAAGTACGATGGGGAAATTTTTGGGTGGATTTGAATTTTTAGGAATTTTATAGAATTTTTTTTCTTACGTACTGTAAAAATTGTGAAAAAAGCTTATTTTTAGAAATTTTTCTACGCTAAAATATTCATATTTGAAAAAAAAAGTCAAAAAATCAATCATGCCTTCTATAATATACGGTAGTTTTTTCAAACTGACAGATATCACAGTTTATTTTTAAAAAAATATTAAAGATGGTGTTCCAAAAAAGGAACATTGGCATGTAAAAGGTTAATTTATTAAACGCTGATCACGTGATTTCTTTTTCTGTTACTTTAAATAAATTTATCTTCACATAACAACGAAATAGGCAAAAAAATACTTTTTTTCTTGCTAATGCGGCAGACGATTGGACATTATTCAAAAAAATATTAAAATAATGTAAAAGATATGTTCCTCAAACTGCACTACATTAACTGTACTATATTCTTTAATATGTCCTATGAGATTTAATTTGAACTAGTGGGTACCCGTCAAAACATGACGGCTAGATAGTGGTTAATAAATGTACTAATACACAAATTATACTCAATGTATCATCCCCAAATGTTGAAAATCATAATATTAAATAGAGAAATACACTTTAAAAAATTACTATTGAACCCTGAATTACTATTGAAAATAAAAAGAAATATGGTTACTGTATAACAAACTAAAAACTTGATATGTGTACTCATTAACTCCATAACTCAGTAAAATGTTGAAAATCATAATACTGAGAATAGAGAAATACACATTAAAATTTACTATTGTACACAATAAAAAGAAATACGACTTTTCAATGACAGTTTATCATATCAATAAACTGGAGAAAAACTTTATGACGATTCACACCATACTCATATGCAATACTACTATCAAAGATGAAAAATCTAAAAATTTCTCAAATTTATACAAACATGCCATGCAGAAAAAAATGAAAAATTGACATAAATGCACATGAAGTAGAAATAAATACACTATTTGATGATGAAAAAACTAAAAATTAAAATATACGTTGCTTTAGAGCTTTTCTTTCTTTTAGGCTCTAGATTAAATTAATTTGTATCGTAAAGTATTTCTTTTGTAGTTGGTACCCATCCAAACATGATGGCTGGATAGTAAATAAATGTACTAAATGCACGAATCATACTCAACAAATCATCTCCAAATGTTGAGAATCATAATACTGAGAATAGAGAAATACATATTAAAATTTGCTATTGTACATAATAAAAAGAAATACGACTTTTCAATGATAGTTTATCATAACTAAAATCTCAAGAATAACTGATGAAGACTCATACCATATTAATATGCAATGCTAATATGAAAAATGTAAAATCTCAAAAATTCTTCACATTTTAGAAACATGCCATGCAGAAAAAAATGAAAAATTGACATAAATGCCCATAAATTAGAAATAAATATACTATTTGATGATGAAAAAACTCAAAAATTAAAATATACGTTGTTTTAGAGCTTTTCTTTCTTTTAGGCTCTAGATTAAATAAATTTGTATCGTAAAGTATTTCTTTTGTAGTTGGTACCCATCCAAACATAATGGCTGGATAGTAAATATTCTTTTGAACACCTTGGCTGGATAGTAAATATTCTTCGATCTTAAAGTATTTCTTTAAACACCACATTAGACGTTATTTTGCCTTTTGGTTCTATTTGTACCTTTAAGTTTTGAAATGATCGGGCTCGAGACATAGCCACATATAACTGACCATGGCTGAATACTGGTTGTGGAAGATAGAGACCAACTTTATCAAAAGTTTGACCTTGGGCTTTATTAATAGTTAAACAAAAGGCAAGTCGAATGGGAAATTGTCGCCTCTTAAATGAAAAAGGCAAACTGGTGTCTGAAGGAGTTAAATCTATTCGAGGAAGTAAAACTCTCTCACCAGCATTGTTACCAGTTATAATTTCCATATCCAAGCAGTTGTCATACATGTTATGAACAACTAATCTTGTTCCATTTAATAATCCCTGAGAAGGATTTAAGTTACGGAGGAGTATGACTATTGATCCTGATTTCAACTGCAAATTGTGAAGCGGTAAACCACTTAATTCAAGACTGTTCAGGAATTCAATAGGATACTTCAAAACTTCATTTTCATCCTTAGTTATTAAATAATTGCAACTTGTATAGGATCGTAAATTTCCTGGTAATAAGTCAAGAACCTTTGAATTTATTTTATTGCAATGCTCATTTTTTGGTGCTAATATAGCAACTTTTGCAAAGTTAATCATTTTATCTGGTGAATTAAATTTATTTCCATAAATTTCTGGAACAATATCATTTTCAGTAATTATTAGTGATGGCAATTCAATTATATTATTTTCTTCCTCATTTATAGATGGATATTCACCATTCCCAATTTTAAGTAGGAAGTCTGCAAATTCCAATTCCTCTTGTTTTGCACGCATATTAATGGAAAGTTTAAATACCTTAAAAAGTGGCCACAGTGGTGAAAGTTTAATACAATTCTGTATAATTGTTTGTCTGGAGGCATGCGGTACAACAGGTAAAACTTGTCTAAAATCCCCACCAAGAACAATTACCTTTCCTCCAAAAGGTATGTGAGTATCCATAATATCCTGTAGAAGTCTGTTAATGCACATCAAAGCATGTTTATTAGCCATTGGTGCTTCATCCCAAATAATAAGTCTAGCAGATTTGATATTTTCTGCCTCTTTGCTATTCAATTTTAGGTATGATACAGAGGCTTCCGTCAATTTAAGAGGCAATTTAAAACGACTATGTACAGTACGACCATTCGGTAGTAACATAGCCGCAATTCCAGTCCAAGCTACAGCAATTACTTCAAAACCCAATTCTGAACATCTATGTATAAGGTTTTTATAAACAAATGTTTTTCCAGTACCACCTGATCCATCAATAAAAAAAGCATTACACATTTTGGTATTATTTTGTTCAACTACTGATATAATATGATCAATAATAATTTTTTGTTCTTCATTAGGGTGTTGTAATACTGGAATAAGGTTATTATTGGTAGGAAAATGACTATTTGAAAGTATGGGAAAATTTTCAATAATTGGTAATTTAAAGGCAGATACAGAAGTTGAATGCTGTAGAAAAATACTGTTAATATCTTTAAGAGCTAACTGATAACTAACATTACTGTCATAGAAAAAAAGATAATCTTCAGAAAGTGATTCCTTAAAGGTATTCCATAGATGTGATACATCATTTGGCTGCTGAAATATGCAAATATAAGCAAATAACTGCCGCATTTGAAAAGGCATTTGGAAAACAGAAGCTTCCTTCAAACAACGCATCCATTCTGAATCATCCAGAAGTAAACCACGTTGCATTGCTGCTTCTTTAAAAGTGGAATAAACAATTCCTTTATATGTCCTAATATCTACAAAACTGGTAGCCTCCGTGACATGAAGCAATAATAATCGAAGATGGTATCTTTCTCTTTCAGATGGTGCAACATTATATAATCTACCAATTATTTTTTCCAAATTTGACTCTTCTTTTCCACTGACATGCATTTTTATCCCATACATAATGAACTGGAGTTTCTGGATATATATATGGACTTTTAGTGGTAGGGTTCTTATTCAATTCAAACCATGCAATCAATTCAGTATTTCTTAATTTAGCTTTTAACAATGCATCAGACGCATTATCAGTATTAAAGTAAACCTGTTGTTCATTAGGTAAATGCACGGGTAATCTGATAATAGTATGCGATTGTTCATGCATGGGAAATGCAAAAATTCTGTATGCAGCTTCAGTTGGTCCAACATACCTAGTATTTAAAAACATTGATATTTCATCATGATGCAAAAAAATATCATCGGCTGTTACTTGAATATTTGCACAATCATGGCCTTTGTATACATACTTATGCAAGTATTTCACACTATGCACACTTGCACAAATTTCAACATTTATGTGTGCTTGAAAGTATCTTAAGAGGAAAGCATTATACGGCACTATAAAACGATTATCAATGTCAATTTTGACCCCATTAATTATTTTAGAAAAAGTTCTTCCATTATTTCTTCGCCGATAGAGAGGGTAACCATTCACATTTTCTTTAGTTACTGGCACAAATGCCTTTGGATATTCCTTTTTACATTTCCATTTGTCCATACAAATAGAATGTGGATTTAATTGCCCACATGGTCCATGTACCATATGAGATTTCACCAAGTTAAATAAGGTAGTATCATTAGGGTCAGGAATTTCTGCAGACACAACATTATCTATATCTTCTATTTCTCGCAGCTTACAATGTTCTTTTAAGCATAATAATAAATGAATATGTGGCAAGCCTCTTTTTTGGAATTCCACAGTGTATATAAATGTTTGTATCTCTCCAAAAATCTGTTTTATAGTTATTAATCTTATGAGTTCTTTAACTTTAGCATGAAATACACGAACTACAATATCTGGTCTGTTATTTACAGTTTCATGTGAATGAATGCTATTAACAATTTCAGGCCGCAATGGATTACAGGTAAAAGTAATAAAAATATCAGGTTTACCAAATTTCCGAACAATTGCCATAGCATCCTGATAATTTTGCATCATATTTCGGGGGCTACCATTAAAGGATGATGGCAAGATAACAATTCTTCCAGCTTTTAGTTTCTCATTATCAGCTTTAGCTCGAACAGCATCAGCAAGACCCACATAAGAATCTACTCTTAATCTGGTTTGTTGATTACGAATAAATTTTAATCTATCGCCTTCAATACGGCAATAATAATCAACAATTAATTGCTGTGTCAGTTGCCCAGCATTTAATACAGAACTGAAATCCCCAAAAGGGGGCTTTCCACGAACTGCAAGTCTGTAGGAAATAAATTCTCGCATAGTAACAGTGATCCTTGTTTTCGTTTTGCGATTACCTCCAGTTGGCATTGAAATGTGCCACCCTGTCTCACCTTTAGGCCATATTAAAACATAGCACATCGGATCACAATGCATGCTATCGTAATCAATTTTTGTTAAACCTCCTTGTTTTGGATACACAGATATATGCCTGTTAGAAGGGGGAGCCCCATCGCATGATTCAAACACTGCAGCAACTTCAGAATAGGATGGACCATTATATCGACGTGGGTCAGATTGGGGATCATGGTAAAAACGCATCACTAAATTTATTTCTGGTCGATTTTGCTTTATTGCTAATTGTTTTTCTTCATTAAGCTTTTCTTGCATTGTCTTGTATGATCGTATGTATGGATTGCACATCTGTAGTTGCTGGTTCAATATATTAAGAACATCTTCTCTCAACTTACTGTTAGAAGGATGTTTTAACCTAATTTGATTTGCCTCGGAAAAATTTAAAATGTATAATTGCCCATAAGAACTATTATTTAAATTTTCAGGATAAAGTGAGGAAATTCTGTGATGAACCATACCAAGGATTTTAAAACAATACGGCCCATTTCCAGGGGACATTTTGACATCTGCACCAAACGAAACAAATGATAAAGCATTATTATACTGACGGATATTTGCTCTGAAATTCTTGGATTTATCAGTATTACCAATGTACAATTTTTTTATTTCATCAGGGATATCAGAATAAGGTAAACTGATTTTTCCTGAGGAACAACAAATTGTAAAATTTCCCGATGTATTTTTTTCACACAAAAAATGAAGTGCATGGCAATGTTCACATGTATAAGAAAGGGTACCAATATTATGAGAATCAAAATCAGAACTCGAATCACTGAGCATAGCACATTTATAATGTGCATCAAATGAACGATTAGTTCGAGTTTGTTTGGTTGTTGATTCTGTACGACATACACGTTTCGCTGTTATTTCTCTACGTCCAGTTAATGTCTTTTTCTTCACATATTTTTTAGTCCTAGGTGGTTTCACAGCAACTGGAGAGTGCTGTAACAGATCGAAATGTCCACCATCATAACTTCCTGAAAACAGGAGATTGCACACAATATTGCCGGTGCCGAAATCAACAGTTCGGTCAGTGTTTTCATAGTGCACCCTGAACACATAGTCCGGAAACAAATGGCTTATACATGTTAATTCCATACTTCCAGCATATTCTCCATCCGCTGAAAGCAATTTTTTATAATCTTCAGCGCTTGACATATCCACAACAAAATTCTGATAGAAGTCCCACTCGTTAACTATTTTAGTAACAGTGGATAACCTAATTTCCCGATGTCTGTCTTCTGTATTATAAATACACTGCGAGACAGCGCGAAATAAACAGTTACCATCACCTTTGATTTTATATTTCATAAACATGATTAACATAAAATTAAAAATTGAACAGAGAGATAGAGATACACCTCGTATACATGCGTTTGTCGGAATGACCGTGGAACGTTTATCATTAAAAACATGTCACTGAGCATGCGCAGAAACTGAGTATCTAAAGACAGATTTAAACATGCCACTGAGCATGCGCAGATATCAATTTTTAATTGCAAATTATCCCTAATTAATAGAAATTTCGGTTCCAAAAACCAAATTCGACAAATCTACATATTATAATCTTTCGTTTAAGACCAAAATGAAGTAAATTGATGCAGTAGTTTACTCTCACGGACTGCCCAAAAAGTCGGCTTAGCAACTTAAATATATAGATATTTTCTTCTACATTATTTTGTCTATAAAAATATCCCTTACGATTTTTTATTAATATATTTTTTTGTTTTTTTTACATCAATCGTATACATTGATCGTCGTATTTATTATATATATATAAATATATATATATATATATATATATATATATATATATATATATATATATATTGGCATTAATTGCATACACTGACATTGTATTTAATTTGAATGTACCGTTCGTTTAGGAACACCTCCTAAACGAACATTTAGGAAGTGTTGGTTTATGGAATACTAAAAGTTTAAAATAGTGGCGCCATCTATTGAACATCTATGAATCGAGAATCGCATCCGTCAAAAATTGTTCGTTATACTAATAGTTAGCAATACAATGCCCAGAAATAAATTATTGATGAATGTTTGTTTACCAAAATCAATTTTAAAACTAAACACAGTATAAATAACATAGAAAAGATTTAGCTTTTATCATTGGAGCAAAAAATCCTGGAAAGTGAAACATAAAATATATAAATTTATAATAAACCTACAAAAATCCATTAAAAAACTAAACACAGTATAAATAACATAGAAAAAAAAGCATACGAAATGTTATACACATTAATAATATGAAAACCAATTAAAAATATATAAATGTATAATAAACTCCTCAGATTTCAGCTATATTCGGTCCTTCATCATAAAAAAGCTGAAAAAAATAAAATAAAAATAATTTAAAAAAATAATGAAATAAAATAAAAATAATAATTTAAAAAATAATAAAATAAAATAAAGATAATAAATAAAAAAATAATAAAATAAAAGCTAAAATAAAAAAGCCTTCATAAAAAGCTGAAAATACAGGTTTAGCAAAATTTGCACGATCCCAGACTCGAGCCCGAGTCTTACGGTGTACCAAATGAACAGTTTTAACGAACGCGCCACGATTATACACAACACTGTTGAGTAAAGTAAAAAATATACGCAATGAGTTTTTTGGAAAGTTGCTATGGGTTGGTGAATATACATACATTTATGGAGTAAGAGGAGTTTTAAATGAGAAATAAGTTAGCAGGATAGAAACTTAGTCTTTAACTCTTCAATATACACAAAGACATAAGCTAGGGGGGTTGCAGTAGCGATTAAAAAAGATCGTGAGAGTGTCAATATGCCGTTGGATCCGATTTATTTTAGAGTATAAAATCTGACTTGAAAGATTATTATTTTCATTTATTATTCTGGTTTAATATATAACTTGAAACTTTTTGATTTTATTTATTTTTATCTTTTCGCTCGCTGTTTGTCAGCTAACCCTAACGTGGACGCCATATTCAGAGGGGTGATTCCACAAAATGTAACAGCTTACAAATTGTTGGTTTTTTATTAATTAAAAATCAACGGTAATTAATTTCGATTTTTGAAGTTCTCCAGACTCTCGGCTGTTTTTAAAGACGCCTGTATGTAAAATTTCACGATCGTTGCTCCTAAACTGTGGATTTCTATACAATTACAGATATACAAACATTAATTTTTATATATTATATATATATATATATATATATATATATATATATATATATATATATATATATATATATATATATATATATATATATATATATATATATATATATATATATATATATATATATATATATATATAGTGCTTTTTTCAAAAAGGTTGGTTTATGCTGCTTTCTCAAATAATGGTGCATATTTTTAGCACCGCGTTTTCACACGTCACGTCACAGGGGACCAAAAACTCGCATGTTTAAAAAAATATTTTTTCTTTTATATTAACTATTGATTCGTAAGTTTCTTTAAATTTTGGTTAAGGTAAGCCAAAATGATACTTTACAAAAAAAGGGCGGGATACGACGCATCCTCTCGTACCACCAGAAAAAAGCCCTGTATATATATATATATATATATATATATATATATATATAT
Source organism: Dolomedes plantarius (assembly GCA_907164885.2). Classification (NCBI taxonomy): domain Eukaryota; kingdom Metazoa; phylum Arthropoda; class Arachnida; order Araneae; family Dolomedidae; genus Dolomedes; species Dolomedes plantarius. Next base: position 208,710,345 of record OU015490.1, on the reverse strand, counting down.
ATAGCCCTGTATATATATATATATATATATATATATATATATATATATATATATATATATATATATATATATATTAAATTTTTATAAATACTAGTCATTGTCAATGTATCCAAAATCTGAACTGTCTTACACTTTCCCATAATTTAGAAGAAGAATAAATGTTTTTTTTTCAGTTTTCTTTTTATATTTACAATGCAATTCATGCTATTTATCCATTCTATTAGTAAATCGAAAAAATGCCGAGAACAGGGGAAGTTGGCATTTAAAGAGTGTATTCCTTAAAGAGAGAAATAATGAAGTAGAGTTTAAGGAAAGAAAGAACACTGCCTTTCTTTTTTGTTGGAATCTTTTGTAAACTAATAGCTGTCACCATTTTTGAAGGACATATTTTCCCGAAAAAAAAAGGGACGAAGAATAAATATTGAAAGAGACTGCTGAATAAAAGTGTCAGAATCTGGAAAAAGAAAGAGCAATTTTCAATTGAACAAAATGGTCGTAGATAATTGTTTTATTTTTCTCGTCTTAAATATCTGGAAGTATTTATTTCTTTTTTTTTCTACGAAATCATTACATTAAGAGATATCTGAATGTAAGATTTAACATATTGTTTTCGGAAGGTTAAATGGAAGGTAGGAAGTTAATTTATTTATTATTCCTTCTCTCTTCCCAGTTTTTTCATGTTGCTTAGTTCAAAGGCTAAACCGAGAAATTTTATGCGTCAATGTATAATTAAATGTTAAACTTTTCATAGACCTTGATAGATAATTAAACCATTTTAAGATGTTCGTCTATAAAGTTGCCTTCCAATATAAAAATGTATCTAGATATGATTTTAATTTTACTGTACTTATGCACCTACATTCCAATTATGATGAATGTTATTAAACTAAATGACAGTTATTAAAATCTGAAAGACTGGCGAATACAATCTTAATTCTAGAAAGAAATGAACATTAAAAGCATGAAACAAACTGAAATCTTAAATTAGGAAAAATTGGGTGTTTATGTTTATATACATGGTGATTACAATTAAAGTTGGACTTTCGAAAACCTATATAAAAAAAAAAGAATCACCGGTCAGAATGACCTGAAATTTGACCTGAATATACGCGAAAAAGTGGTAAAGGGTATGGCATAAGAAAAAACTAGTTTAAAATTTTAGCAATAGATGGCGCTTTACTCGTCACTACGTTAGTGGGTTCGGCTTCCATTGACATTTTTGAATCGTAATGCGACGCTATTGTTTGAGTTGCAGGTTAAACGAAAGCTACTGCTGAATGTGTCGGAATGTATATTTTTTTTTTTACTGAAAAAATACCTTCCAAGTCATTCAGCAGTTGTGGCACTCTTAGTGGAAAGCTCACCAACCACGACAAGTTGCTGCCACTAGGATGGAAGAAATCGGTTTTTAATTGTTGCGAGACTTGATCAAGAAATGTTTAATACGCTGTCCACCATTTTTAACCACAAGTTGAAACCGAAAAACGTGTTCTACAACAGATCGGAGTTCATCAGTGGTGACGTTGTGAATGTGTTGTGCAATGCGTGTCTTCAGTTCAGCTAAGCTGGCAATCGGACTACCGAATACAAGATTTTTCAGATAACACCACAGCCAGAAACTGCAAGGATTAAGATCATGTGATCTTGGCGGACAGGCTGTTGGAAAATGACGACTGCTAATTCTATCACTTCCAAAATGCCTGCTGGGTAGCTGTCTCACTGAATTTGCAATGTGTGGAGGAGCGCCATCTTGCAAAAAAATTATGCTATCCACACATGCACGCTGTTGAAGTGCTGGAATGATGTGGTTGCGCTAAACAGTCTCATAGCGTCCACCATTAATCCGGCTTCAACTTCCGACAGAAAACGGTTGAAATCATACTGAACATTTCTTGCGCAAGTCTCGCGAAATAAAAATACTGATATTTCCCATCCGATGTGGTAGACACTTGTAGTGGTGGACGGGCAATCCACTGAGAGTGCTGGAACTGCTGAATGACTTGGAAGTCATTTTTTCAGGAATAAAAAAAAACCTATACAGTCATGCTCGTTGAGCATTATAGTTTGTTTGACCTGAAACTCAAACAATAACCGTCGCATTGTAACCGTCGCACCAGTGGTATTCAAATGTCAATGGTAACCGAACCAATTTACGTTACGACGAAAAAAGCGGCATCTATTGCTAAAATTTCGAACTATTTTTTGTTTCTTATCCTATACCCTTTCCCCCTTCTTCGGATTTATTCAGGTCAAATTTCAGGTCATTCTGACCAGTTTTTTATGGCTTTTTGAAAGTCCAAATTTAATTATAATCACCCTGCATATATATATATATATATATATATATATATATATATATATATATATATATATATAGAGAGAGAGAGAGAGAGAGAGAAATAGATAGATAGATAGATGTATTATGTCAAAAATATTTATCAGTCCCTAAAGTTGTAAAACTCCTCCCTAAATTAATTTGACCAATTAATTTCTAATTTTACTAACCCCTGTTAAACTTTCAGTAAATTTTCTATCTACAGTCAGGTGCGCTTCCAGCTAGAACTTAATGTACTCTGGAGAAACTAGACTGGGTGGCTGTTTTTACACATCTATATTTTAACCGTGGGGAATTGCGAACGATAAAATTGCTTAGTAAAAATCCTGACCACAAGGAACGGTTCATTTCAAGAGTGTCGGGTTATTACGTGACATATAATTGCCATTCTACATTTACACTTGCATATACGTCTTGGTCCCGTTTATGATGAAACGTGGAAGACATTGAAGCAACGATTAGCGCTATGACAGAAAGGTCATTGTTTGTCGAATCGGTAGCGGGAAAGTACGGTATATTCATTACTTTGACTTCAGTGTTTTCACGGTTAATTCGGAATCTGCGCCAACTGTTTCTTTTCGGGTTTCTGGACATAGGTCACTAGGCGTAACTGAATTTTGGATGAATTAAAGGCGTTTCTAGGGTTACTTTTTGCCACTGAGAGGCCGAAAAACGATAAACTCGTACGGCGGAGATTCGCGATAATTCGCGATTCTCCGCCGATTTCAAATAATTCGCGATTTCAAATAATTCATGCAATCGATGACGTAAGACGTCATCGATTGCATGAATTATTTGAAACCTGGGGCCCAGTGTTCGCTTTCGGAATATATTTGGTACTCATAATTCTATAAGACTGGGAAGGACTTTCAAGCGCTATGACGTTATACGGCGAGATCGCAGACATTGTAGACGTGTCGGAGACCATATCGCCTCCTTCTTTTTTGCTAGATATTTTTTTTTTAAATCTAGCAAAGACCAATATCCTTGGACTTCTTCACACCCGACACTTGAGACTTGAGATCATCCCAAAAACTCCGTCTTTGTCTGATCGGTAATTTCGTTACTCTGACGTCATTGCTTTCAGGGTTGATTCGGAGTCTGCACTAACGGTTTATTTTCGGGTTTTCTGCATAGGTCTCTTCGCGTAAGAAAGATTTAGGCCAAGAAAAAATCGTCTCTAGCGATACATTTTCCCACCGGAATGCCGAAAAACAATACGACTTCCTCGCTGATGTCATCGCTTTCACGAGTTATTTAAAACCTTCGTCCCCGGTATTTTTTACTTTCCATCCAAATTTTTCAGTGGATATGAAAATAATATTTTAATTAGATGCAATAAACGCATTTTAATAATATACTAGCAAATTAGACTACCTTAAATATTGTCCGTTATGAAGTTTTACAAGTTAAGACGTTAAAACTAACAGAATTTAAAATTGTGTAATTTAGTCTAGTGTCCATCTGATAAAAGGGAAAGAAAAAAGATTTGATGATTCTGAGAATTGGGAAATGAAATTTTTAAACGATCCTTCACTCCAAAAAAAACTAAAATAATTTGGCTCTATCAACCACAATACTCTGGCATCCCATTTTCAGATATTTTTTAATGAGATACGAGAAAATAGATGATATTTGTTGCAAAGTATCGTATAAATAAATATATTATTCAATTTCAAATATAATACTATTTCTTTAGGGTGGAAGAGAATAAAATTGAATACTTTTAGGCTGTTTAATTTTTGAGAGAAACATTATTTGAAAATTCCTTCTTTTAATCGCATGAGAATAGTTTAAACCTTTTCTTCAAACGTCCAATTTCACTTTAAACTATTTTGCAAATAATATTTCAGATATACGTTTATTTAAGAGCACCGATAATTATAAAAAAAGACTTCGAAAATATTTGTAATGAAATCTCTCTTGGCTTTAAATTAAATTGCAATGTTTTTTCTAATTTAAGTCACATTAAAAATTCCATTTTTAATAAAGCCTTCAAACGAATTTTCTCTTATAAACATCTCTAAAACAAACTAAACTGTCATAAATCTTTTGATTTTCCAAGCGTATATCTGCATTTAATATGAAATAATTTAATAATTATGTTGAAAAATAGAAAGTAAATCTATCATTATAAGAATTAAATGTATATTTTAATAATTATGTGATTTGATTTGTGACTATTTGTTAATTTATTTTTACGATTTTCTATGCTCTTGTGTGATAATAAATTTCTCTATTTAAAATTTTTTACTTCCTTGCTTTTTCATTTCAACGTTTTTTCCCGCTTTTCATTCTCTGTTTGTTTTGCTTGCCATATGCAAAATAAATAATTAAAATACATTTGCTTCAAATAATATAATTGTATATTAACACAATACAGTAACCTATAATTTAAGAGTTGTCTAGGTCATTCTGAAAATGCCATTAAATATGTAAAGTGTTTAATGTAGTTACGAATTATACACTGCGAAGTATTGTATTTATTACCAATTCAGACAACTTCCGTGAATTCAAACTGATATTGCAGTTAACGAAGCACTGAATAATTTAAATAACAATTCTAACGTAATTCCCATAACTGGTGTAAATGTGTTCAAAATGCATTTAAACGCGACCTAAGCTTTGAATGTTTAGGTAGAAATGATATTCTAGACAAAATTTCTATCTCCTTAACCTATAGCTGTTGCATAGTGAAATTCATTGAAGTTCCATATGTATGTATATATATATATATATATATATATATATATATATATATATATATATATATATATATATATATATATATATATATATATATATATATATATATATATATATAATCATATATATATATATTCAAGGCTGCGCTAAAAAGCGAACCCACACTTTTCTACGAGAGTAAAGCAGTACTCAAAAAAGGTAGAGACTCACTACTTACTTACACACTGTATTTACATTTAGTAGAACTATATACAGGTCAGGAGTTACAAAAATGGTATCATCACGATTCAGGTACGTCTTGCCAAAAAATGTGAAAGGGAGTCGACGTGCGTCTGCTTGTATAGGTAGGTCTTGCCTCGACGAAAGTCAATTTCCCTCTGCCGTTCATCCTTTTCGCTCCCTAAGTGACGCTGTTGTCCACGTGATAACATAACTCATAGCAGGAGTCGGGGGTCAATATAATCTGATATATATATATATATATATATATATATATATATATATATATATATATATATATATATATATATATATATATGTATATATATATATATATATATATATATATATATATATATATATATATATATATATATATTTATATATATACATATATATATATGGAATATAATCATTACATATCGTTCTTAAAAGGCAACCTGAAAAGGAAAACTAGCTCAAATTTACATGGCTGGAGCTAGACTCAGCCTGAAAGAATTTAAATTTTGAAGCAGTCGGGTCGAATCATTTTATTAGGAGCGATAGTAACATACGTCCTTTCATTTCAGGTGCTCGGAGCGAAGTGTAATATCACCTTTCAACCTTACTCGCTAGAAGCGAGGTACATGTGGCTGTTGTTTTGAAATGTCAGCGGAATTTCGGGCTGGCGATGCGAACTCACGCCTTTCTCGGGACGTATACACGTGTAGAAATGCAACGTTTGCTATTTTATGGGAAGTCCTGTTGCTATGGGTTTTTAAAGCGTTAAAGTAATGTTACTGGGGATTAGATTCATGAAAGGGAATTTAACTGATAGAATGGACGGCCTAATATTTAATTTATTACACACACACACACACACATATATATATATATATATATATATATATATATATATATATATATATATATATATATATATATATATATATATATATATATATATATATATATATATATATATATATATATATATATGTCATATAAAAAAGTTGTCATATTAAAAAGATATCATCAAGGTTGCGGTACAAAGATATAAGTTGATTGCCGACATCAGTGGTGGCATTTCAAAATATTTAAGATGACTTACTCAGGTTACACTGAAAAAGAAAGACAAAAAAAGGGTGACAGAAGCAATTGGATTTTTAAATTAAGACTTCATATTTATC
>OU015490.1:208581416-208696416 GCA_907164885.2 Dolomedes plantarius | reverse complement strand
GCTTTATCATAGATCACCAAACTCGGCGCCAGACAAAGTAAAAGTTAAGTTAAGGAGACCGCAAGAAGACTGACGTCACAAACAATGCAACCATGGGGCAAATGGATTCACAAAAGCAGACTTATAAAGGATACTGTTTTATAGGACATAATAACCTAAGTTAACTTAAACCATATATTATGACTAAGAGTTATTATTATTTATTATTTTAATTACACTAGTTTTTATTTACTATGTTAGTAGTTATTTACTAACTTTAATCGTTTAGTTTTGTATTACTAATTATTTGCAATAGAGCGTGCTATTCATTAAATCTAAAACAACCAATTATGTGCTTGGAAAGACTATCGGGGTATTAATTACGATTTAGCACTACTAAAAATTCTTTTATATGCTTATGCGTATTGTCCTTAGAACAAAGCCTATATATTCTTACTAGATGATTAACAATAATATTATATATATATATATATATATATATATATATCGCCGTACTTGTTTCGGTTCGCGAATAGTCCACATGTCAACCTCAGTTGGATTTCTCAAACAGAACTGAAAGGTTGGTTGCTCATGTATTTCATATTTCTTTTGTAAATATTTTTGTTTAATTTAGCCGTCAATATGGCTCCCAAGAAAATGGCAAAAGTAAGTGATATTGCTAGCAGGAAACCTTATCAACTTTTCAGAAAAATAAGGAAATAATAGCTAATCGAGAGAATGGTGTGTGTGTTTCTAATCTCGATACGGAGTTTCGGTTGGCGAAGTCTACCATTTGCACTATCCTCCAAAACAAAGAGGCAATAAGGGCAACTGATGTGGCTAAAGGATTTACCGTTTTAACGAAGCAAAGTCCTCAACTTATAGAAAAGGTTATAAAAATTATTGCAAGTGTGGATACGTGAACAATAGCTTATTTTTGATAACAATAGTGAGTCGTTAATACTCGGAAAGGCTAAGATGTTGCACAGTGATTTGGTAGCAAAAACACCGAGTACAAATGGGGGTGAAAATGAAGATTTTAATAAGAAGATTTAAAAAGGTTTGAGAATCCCTTAAGCGAAGTGGAATTCATAGTGTTGTTAGGCATGGGGAGGCTGCTAGTTCAGATAAAAAGATCCTTTTCAACAATCAACCATTTTAACCGGCAATTATCCTCTACAAAGCTAAAAGGATGTACTCAACAATTATCATGTCTTAAGCTGCATTCAGACTACGCTGACGTGACGTGTTGACACGCGCTGACCGCAACGCCAGCTGACGTGGGAAAACGTCAGCGTCAGGCAGTGTGTGCACACTACGCTGACATGTCGTGTCGAAAATAAATAGATTCCGATCGATTTATTGTCGCTGATGAGGCTTTCACATAAAAACATACTTGATGCATCTTTATAGCAAGAATTCAATAAAGAGACATGAAAAAATACTTCGTTTCTCCTGAAGGGGCTGCAAGCCCCTTCAGGAGGGTATATATATATATATATATATATATATATATATATATATATATATATATATATATATATATATATATATATATATATATATATATATATATATATATATATATATATATATATATATATATATATATACATATATATATATATATATATATATATATATATATATATATATACTATATCTATATATATATATATATATATATATATATATATATAGCCTGTGGTGGCCTTGTGGTACAGCGCGGGGCTTTCGGTGCTGAGGGTGCCCGGATTGAATCCCGGCGTCATGCCACTAAAATGCCTCCGATTGTATTGTCCCTTTACAGGGGGTAATGTTGGCCCACCTATACAGTGTTCCCGTAATAAAAAGACGAGCAAAAACTCCTGTGAATAAAGGCGAATGCCTACACGACAAATGAAGAAAAAAGAAATATATATATATATATATATATATATATATATATACATACTTTTCATTATAAATTATCTTTCAATATGAAAAATACTCCTGTCATTATTTTGCAAACTTGATTTATTTTCCCCGTCAAAATCAAATCTAAAACTAATCTCTTTTTGAACCACCGAATGAAAGATTTTTTTTTATGACTTAAAAAAATAAAGGATACAGAAATATCAATTAAAAATAACTGTTTATCTAGAGGAATGTACTGAATAGCCAACAGTTATTTATAAATCAGGGGGAACTGTAAATAAGACATAAACAGAAATTTTAAAATTAATCATAAAACAAAAAATTAGCCCTGTTTTTAATAACACTCAAAGTTATTTTCATTAAAAAATATCTCATTGTCCGAACTGTTTGAAAATTGATGTTTCAAAAAACATTGAAATAAAAATTTTATTTCTTTTAGAGAAACATAATATGTTGAGATAAAATGAGCTTATTCATATTTCAGGAAAAAAAATATTGAAAATCGGGAATAAGAAGTCCTTTAATTTTTTCCAAATAAAATAGATCTCTTTGCATGGACTGCTAGAGAAATATTTGATGCAATTTAAATGGCATTTTATCCTGGCAATCATTATATTTTTCCTATCTCTCTAATGACCCCCAAATCGAGTAACATTCCCACTGCGATAGAACGAAAGGATGTGTTTCATTGAATTTGCCGTGGAAATGGTTTTTCGTTACAAAGCGGTTGCATCTACATATATTTTCTCCACTGTCCGCTTATTATTAAAAATAATAATCTCAATTATTGCATTTGATCATCCGTTCATATGGGCTTACGACAAATAAATGAATTCGGGTAAATAAAATTGTTTCGCATGCATGTGTTGTTGCGAGAAATATTGAATGATATTTGTTCCCGTGTATTACAGTTCTTTCGTAAAATATTTCAAACGTTTTGTGAAGTTATAGGATTTCACTTAATGTACTTTGAAATTATATGTTTCAAAAATAATTTCCCATACACATTTCTCCATACACATTCGCTATTGGAGATTCCTATTTAAATTCATTATTGCATTTAAGCAAAAATTTTAATTCTTAGCTATCTATCTATACACGATATCCTGTATATATATATATATATATATATATATATTAGACAAAGTTGTAAGTGAAAAAACAGTATAAGACATAAACCACTACAGCCAGGAACCAAAAACATGAAAAGATAAGTGAAAAATAAGAAAATGAAGAAGTGAATAAACAGTGGCTTTATCATAGATCACCAAACTCGGCGCCAGACAAAGTAAAAGTTAAGTTAAGGAGACCGCAAGAAGACTGACGTCACAAACAATGCAACCATGGGGCAAATGGATTCACAAAAGCAGACTTATAAAGGATACTATTTTATAGGACATAATAACCTAAGTTAACTTAGACCATATATTATGACTAAGAGTTATTATTATTTATTATTTTAATTACACTAGTTTTTATTTACTTTGTTAGTAGTTATTTACTAACTTTAATCGTTTAGTTTTGTATTACTAATTATTTGCAATAGAGCGTGCTATTCATTAAATCTAAAACAACCAATTATGTGCTTGGAAAGACTATCGGGGTTTTAATTACGATTTAGCACTACTAACAATTCTTTTATATGCTTATGCGTATTGTCCTTAGAACAAAGCCTATTTATTCTTACTAGTTGATTAACAATAATATTATATATATATATATATATATATATATATATATATATATATATATATATATATATATATATATATATATATCGCCGTACTTGTTTCGGTTCGCGAATAGTCCACATGTCAACCTCAGTTGGATTTCTCAAACACAACTGAAAGGTTGGTTGCTCATGTATTTCATATTTCTTTTGTAAATATTTTTGTTTAATTTAGCCGTCAATATGGCTCCCAAGAAAATGGCAAAAGTAAGTGATATTGCTAGCAGGAAACCTTATCAACTTTTGAGAAAAATAAGGAAATAATAGCTAATCGAGAGAATGGTGTGTGTGTTTCTAATCTCGATACGGAGTTTCGGTTGGCGAAGTCTACCATTTGCACTATCCTCCAAAACAAAGAGGCAATAAGGGCAACTGATGTGGCTAAAGGATTTACCGTTTTAACGAAGCAAAGTCCTCAACTTATAGAAAAGGTTATAAAAATTATTGCAAGTGTGGATACGTGAACAATAGCTTGTTTTTGATAACAATAGTGAGTCGTTAATACTCGGAAAGGCTAAGATGTTGCACAGTGATTTGGTAGCAAAAACACCGAGTACAAATGGGGGTGAAAATGAAGATTTTAATAAGAAGATTTAAAAAGGTTTGAGAATCCCTTAAGCGAAGTGGAATTCATAGTGTTGTTAGGCATGGGGAGGCTGCTAGTTCAGATAAAAAGATCCTTTTCAACAATCAACCATTTTAACCGGCAATTATCCTCTACAAAGCTAAAAGGATGTACTAAACAATTATCATGTCTTAAGCTGCATTCAGACTACGCTGACGTGACGTGTTGACACGCGCTGACCGCAACGCCAGCTGACGTGGGAAAACGTCAGCGTCAGGCAGTGTGTGCACACTACGCTGACATGTCGTGTCGAAAATAAATAGATTCCGATCGATTTATTGTCGCTGATGAGGCTTTCACATTAAAAACATACTTGATGCATCTTTATAGCAAGAATTCAATAAAGAGATATGAAAAAATACTTCGTTTCTCCTGAAGGGGCTGCAAGCTGTTCATGGTAATGGGAGAGCATTCATAAAGGCATAATGGTCCATTAATATTTTTTGTAAACATTTTTATTACTGTTTTTTATAAACAAATTTATCATTTTGGTTGTTATAATTTTGAGTTATTAAATAATGTAAATAAGTAACCTTTAGTGAATTTTTTTTCTGCCTAGTATTCAAATAATTCAAATACTAAGTAGGCAATTTTTGGTCGAAGACTGTCGTCTGCCTATAATATTTAATTGAAAGTAAGTATCAATAAAAATTATATATAAATTTATAAATACACATAAACTAAGCTCATATAAATTATTTTTTATATTTAAAAGATGGAAGTTTAAAAACAAGAGGGGACGAACACCTGTTTATATTCTATTGTTGCACACTCCATTTGTTTACATGTGACAAGATCAGTAGGCAACTGTTGCCGCTAATTCATTAAAAAAAATTTTTATCGTGAAAAATTTAAATAAAATACTCTATATATAAATGTAAATAATATAAGCACATATAAATTATTTTTACTATCTAAAAGACGAAAATCGAAAAGAATCCGAGGGGGCGAACACCTGTTTATATTGTTAAGTCACCCCTTCCTCTTTGTTTACATTTTACAAGATCAGTAACCAACTTTACCGCCAGTTATTAAAGAAACCAAATTTTATACTATGACAATATTAAGAAAACGCTGATTTTATAAACGTGTTTTTAAAGTGTTTGAAATATTGGTTAAATCAATCAAACGGCCTAAGTTTGCAATAAATTAGTAAATAAATGTAAATATTGCCAGCTATTTCCAGGATTCTTCCAATCTCTTCCCATGTTTCATTGCGTGCATATTTATTTCGGAAATCTTTGTTGAAATGGTCAAATAAAATAGGGTATTTCTTCACATGCTCGATGAGCTCTTCTTCCGTATTCATAGCTGAAGGCCAGACGCCTGCTGACGAGATCTGGGAATTTATATTTGGAGATGACGTGTCAGTTCCCACGCCAGAGCGTATTTTCCCACGTCACGACACGACAGCGTAGTATGCACACTCCTTTTTAAAATAGTGGTTTAATTTTTTATGGCTGACGTCTCAACACGACACGTCAGCGTAATGTGAGTGCACCTTTACTTCTTCATAAAAAAGACTGTTTTCAATTATTTTCACCATTTCTTTGTTTAACCCATAAAAAAAAGGTAAAAATAATGATGTTCTAGGGAGGTGAACGGATTAATTCTTCTTCCGTTAATTTATATGGGAAAAACTGATTTGGTTTGCGAACTTAGTCTCGGAACGAATTAAGTACATAAACCGACGTACCACTGTATATATATATATATATATATATACATATAATTATTCTGCGACCAGAGAAAATTTATAAGAAAGTTAAAAAAAGGTATAGTTAATCAACAAATATTTTTTTTTATTATAGGTTATGATTCCATAACCTATGTATTCATTTTTGAAGATTTTTGTAAAAATATTTTTTACTTTAAGGAAAAGTCTATGAGTCATTTTTTGGACTTAAATATACACTCTGTCACAAAAAAATATATGCACCTAGAAGAAATCGAGCTACTATCACAAAACATGGCAGGAATGTAGAGTGGTAAGAGATATGCAAAAGATTAAAATTTCGACGCCAATGAGACAAGGGTAAGCACGCTATGCGCATATGAAATGTGCAGCTGAAAGAGTTTAAAAGCATGATTGCTTGTGCCATAGGGTTATTCAAACAAATCTGTCGACTTGGATGGACGGTATTGTGACTAGAGATGCCTCTGAGACGTAACCGGCGACTGTACGAACAATTGTCGGACTTTAAGAGAGGGCGAATAGTAGGCCTCAGAGAAGCAGGTTGGTCGAACAGGCGTATCGGCCGCCACCTCAGTTGGAGCGATATGGTAGTTGCTCGATGTTGGCAACAATGGATCACGGAAGGGATAGTCTACCGTCGCGGAGGGTCAGGCCGTGCCAGGAAGACAAATGCACGCGAGGATCGCGCAATTATAAGAGCGGCCACGTCCGCACCAACAACGTCGCTAGAATCGATTCGACGCCATTTACCAACTTCCAGACATCCGGTGGTATCAAGGGAACCATTCCGAGACGTCTGGCCGACGCAGGTATAAGGAACCGGAGTCCATTAAGACGCCTACCACTGACCCTACACGGTCAAGCTAGAGTGTGACCAACTGGAGGCATGTGATCTTCAGCGATGAATGCCAATTCAGTCTCAATGATGTTGACCACCGCATACGCATGTGGAGGCGGCCAGGCCACAGGTCCGATCCGGCATTTTTTGTCGAGAGGCATACGGGGATTACACAGGGTGTGATAACGTGGGGTACGATTTGTTGGGACATACGATCACCTCTAGTCGTCCTTCAACGCACTTTGACCGCACGCAGTTACGTGGACGAGATTTTAACGCTGTTGTACTGCCTATGCCATCAAGTCGCCCAGGTGCCATTTATCAGCAAGACAACGCTCGCCCTCATAATGCGCGACTCTTCCAACAATGTCTTCAAGGATATGACGTACTCCCATGGCCTGCCAGGTCACCAGACCTCTCACCAATAGAGCACGTCTGGCAGGTGCTTTGATGGCAACTGCAGCTGTCCCAGAATACTGGTGAACTAACTGCCCAGTTGCAAAGATTATGGCATGATCTTCCGCAGCAGGCCATAGGTAACCTCATTGATTCGATGCTAAGCCATTTTTCGACTTATATAGTTGCCAGAGGAGGATTTACTACTTACAGATTTGTAACATTTTTCATGGCATATCTTCTGAATTAAATGGTGTGTTCTTCTGAATTTGAAATAATTTGCTTATCTCCTCATACAATACATATATGTTAAGTTTCCTGGTGGTAGCTCGTTTACTTCTGGGTGCATATATCTTTTGTGATAAAGTGAGTGTGTGTATATATATATATCCTAAAAATACTGCAAACATCACGGCCGGAAAATAATAAAGTCAGCTTCAGGAACAAAAGGATTTATTTTACGAATAACGCAGCACACCTTACTTTCTCGGAACCGGCCTCGTGTCTAAATCGTAGCTCGCGAAAATAGAACTAGGTCAGAGAGAGATTGCCAGAATTGGCGGAGAAAGTTAGTATGGAAAAGCGAAGCATCTCGCCAAGGAGTCGGAAATGTTACCAGATGAGAAAGGAAGTTTCAGAAACGGCAATTAAAGGTTATTAATAATATTATCATATATATAGATATAGATATAGATATATATATATATAACACAAAAAAATGCATTTCAATATAATTATTATCTGTTTTAACGCAATCAAATTTATAATTTCTTTTCATCATTTATATAGAGTTTTCTGACAACAACTGACAACAATTACTGAACTGTTTTCATTTGGAAAAAAATACTAAAATGGCTTTAACAGCATTAATATAATTTTGGGAAGTTAATTAAATAAGGTTCTTTTTCATAATTCTAACATTCTACGATTTATTTTGTCCTGTTATATATAAAAAATCTACTTTGAAACTTTATTGTTTGTTTAAGTCGCTTTACTACATTCAGAAATGCAGCTATTTAATATGAAGTAAATTAGTATTTGTGCTATTTACATTTAAATTTAGGAAAGGGAATTGCATTTATCTAAAGAACTATAAAAATTTATCGTGGTAGGGGTGTATCCATCTAGTCTACTCGCTTCATGGAACAGAGTGCATGAGTTAAAACTATTAACCGCTATACATATATACATACATACACACACACACACATATATATATATATGTGTGTGTGTGCGTATAAAAGTGGACATTTTGATGGGTGAACTTTTAGTAAGGTATATAAAAACATATTAGTTACTGATATCAGGATAACTAATTTGAATAAGTTTTCTCAATTCCTGAATCATGTAAGAATCAAGAGAAAGTAAAGAATAATCATATAATGGTGCAAATATTGATCTGAACTTTCTCTTTGTCCTCCATAGAGAAGTGTCCTTGTGTATATAGTATGTATAATTGTATAATGTGGACATATATAAGTAATTTTTTAAAGTAGATAGTAGTTTTTATTTCCTGTCCTTGTATACTGACAGTGTGAAATTCCATTAAAATGGAGAAATACTTCCCAAAAAAATGCATGTAGGGGATCTATTTCGTCCAATTAAATTTATCATTTTTATTACCTTCACGTTGACGGAATGTGGAGGACTAATGGTTTTTTCGTTTCACAAATGAAAAATATCGTAAAAATTTTTACGGTGTCATAAAATTCGAGATGTATCATAAAACAAGTCTCATGTATAAATAAGCGGGAAAAAAATTGAACTGTGCACAAATTCAAGGGCTCTGAACGTAATAAATTGAGGCAATGAATTGTATTTAGTTGTGAAGCAAAGAATGTTTTCATATATTTTTCTTCGTACGTATGGAGTTTTTATTTTACTAGAAAGAAGGTTTTCGTTTAAAACAGTTTACTTATCCAAGTGATTTATAAATGTCTGGAGGATCAAGAAGATGGGGGAAAGCGTTAAATTTTAGTTTCTCCTCGTTACTTTCATATGAAGCGTAAAATGATACTGAAAAACCCGTGACATGAAAGGTAATTTAATGATGTCAGTAAATTTGACTGTTAGTGTTAAGATATATATATATATATATATATATATATATATATATATATATATATATATATATATATATATATATATATATATATATATGTATATATATATATATATATATATATATATATATATATATATATATATGTATATATATGTATATATATATATGTGTATATATATATATATGTGTGTATGTATATACAGTGGACGCTCGTTAATTCGAACTCGGTTAATTCGAACTTTCGGTTAATTCGAACTAATCCAAAGGCCCCAAAACACTTGTATTGGAGTTAATGTTTAAAATATCTCATTAATTCGAACTAAATTTTCATCACTTCGGTTAATTCGAATAAAAAATTTGACAAAAAAAATTCTTTCTCCTCGTTTAATGGAGAAAATACACACTGTATTTATTATTTTGTGTGTCAAAATTTCTTTTCTGTGTAAAGAGGCACATGCCTGCATTCCTAGACTATTGCATGTCCGCTAAACGTTAGTAGCTATTCTCCTTCTTATTAGAGCTAAACAGAAAAAGCAATTTTCCTATATTTGGATCGATTTTCTGTGAATTTCAGAAAAACTAGTTTTTACTACAGATTCTAGGGAGCTGCGTCAGTTATAACTGCAATACAGACAAGTTAATGTGGTCTAGTTTTTCTTCCTCATTTTGTGGTGTGAACGTGTAAAAATTCAGGATGTCTACAAGTGGAAAGTACAAAACCCTAACTTTGAAGACAAAGGTAGAAATTTTAAAGAAAGTAGAGAATGGCGAATGTAAAACAAAGTTAGCAGCTAACTATGGAATAATAAAAAAAAATGCCTTGGCAACTAATTTGAAAAACAAGGAGTCAATTTTAGATTCATGGGAAAAATCAAAATTTGCTAGAGGAAGGAAACGCATGGGAAATGCGTCCCAAGAAGTTCTAGAAAAAGCTCTACTGCTATGGTTCCAGGATGTTACATCTCGAAATTTTCCGATAAATGGGCCCCTAGTGCTGACGAAGGCTGATGAATTGGCAAGTAGAATGGGTATTGAAGATTTTAAATGCAGTGATGGATGGCTTTCTCGATTTAAGTCAAGGCAAAATATTTCTTATCAAACTGTATGTGGCCAAAGCTCTGATGTAAATGAAGACGTATTCACTAATTTCGGTAGGAAACTGCCAGGGCTTTTCCCTACTTACCTGCCGAAAGATATATTTAATACGGCCATAATGGTCAAAGTCATAATGGACTCTGAAAGCATTAACATTAAAACTCTGAAAACATTGATTCAGATGGAACCTTCCTCTGAAAATGAATAAATGTTTACTTCAAATCGAGAAGCTGGCTGAACAATGTAGGCATCATAAACAGAACCAAACATCCATTTTACAGTTTTTCCCCAAAGTGTAATTCATATTTTTAATAAAAGTTTACTTTATACTGCATATCTTCTGTTTCATATAATGATTAAGGTAAGTCGGTATTGCTTGTTAATATGTTTAACTTTAGATAATATAGTATAATATATTTTCTGGGGTTATACATACTAGGAGAGTTTCTTCTTTAGTGATACACATTTAAAGTTATTTATTTACTCCACTGTACTTATTTATTTTGTCCACAGTATATATATATATATATATATATATATATATATATATATATATATATATATATATATATATATATATATATATATACACATATATACATATATATATATATATATATATATATACACATATATATATACACATATATACATATATATATATATACATATATATATACATATATATATATACATATATATACACATATATACATATATATACATATATATATATATATATATATATATATATATATATATATATATATATATATATATATATATATATATATATATATATATATATATATATATATATATATATATATATATATATATACATATATATAAATGTGTGTGTGTGTGTGTGTAATATCCCCATCACATCACGTCTCTAAATTATAACCTGAAAGGGAAAACTTGCTCATATTTATATGGCTGGAGCTAGACTCAGCCTGAAAGGGATAAAAATTAGATTTAAATGCAGTTCGGACAAACTTCTTAGTGCATCGTTTATTGGAGCAAAAATACATCTGTTCATTCCTGAAGATCGGCTCGGAATAATATCACCTTTTAACATAAATAGCGAGAGGGCGAAAAATAACATGTGGATATTATTTGTAATATATAAGATATAACATGTGTGTGTGTGTGTGTGTATGTATTCATTTAACTGTGCTGGCGGAATCACATATTTTTTTTTTGCAATCTTGTGGTTTAAGTAACATGTTTCGGAAAAACCCAATGATTATTTTGCTTAAGGGCAGAGAATCATTTCAATTTACATTTTGGGGGACAGTAAAATGTTAGGTCATTAAAATCGCTGTGACTTTCGCAGACAGGAGAGATAACTTAATACTCGTTAGCTGACATAAAATATTGACTTTATACCTTGGAAGTCTTAAGGAAGATTGCATTATACATTGGAGAACTATGGTCCCGTCCATTTCTTTGAAAGGAATTATAACCATCTTCAACGAACCACACGTATGTACAAAGTGCGGCAACATGGTCTTCCACATTTCGGATGGACAATGGTAGACAGTTGGGGATAATGGACAGTTGGGGGCAATGGTTGGGGACAGTTGGGGACAATGGGTGGTTCGGATGGACAATGGGCAGTTGGGGTTAGGGGACGGTGATGGAAAAAATTTGGGCGGATTTTCTAGTTGTCAGTACACCCTATGTTGGTTCCAGAGAACGTCGTCGTTTCTTTATCGAGGCATTCTTTAAAAACAATGATTCTGTATCCGCGACACAGAGGGAATTTAAGGCTCGATTCGGGCTCCGATCAACCGATGTAGTTCTTGATCGAAAAATAATCTTGCCATGCTTCTCAAATGTGAGAGCATATGGGTCTGCAATGCCAAAGGAAACCCACTGGTCGTCATCGGAACGTTAGAACACCTGAAAATCTGCAGCTAGTTTGTAAACCTGCTATTCGTGGGAAAGTTGTCGTCATTCCCCTGGAGATGACCAACAAGGTGATGGAAAACTTTAGGGAACGGCTTCGGCAGTGTATTGCAAAATAACAGCCGTCACCTGAGTGATCTTATTTTCAAAACCTATTGGGAAAAATCTTGATTTTTATTACTTTTAGAAAATATATAAACTTTCACTAAACTTGTGTATGAGAGTATATTTGTATTAACTATCAAAGTTATATACAAATATTTTGCATATAACTTGTTTGTTAGTCATTTTAGAAAATATATAAACTTTCACTAAACTTGAGTATGAGAGTATATTTGTAATAACTATCAAAGTTACATACAAATATTTTCAATATAACTTGTTTGTTAGTACTTTTAGAAAATATATATTACCTGTATATAGCTTGATTGTATATAACATTTGTATATAACTTGATAGTTATATTTGTATTAACTATCAATAGGGATACGTAATTTTCCCAATTACGAAATAGATGCGAATAAATGCGAAATTTCCAGATTTCAGCGATTAAATGCGAAAATTTTTTTTTTACTATATTTCGGCGAAAACCCGGCGATAAACGGATATTTAAGCGAAATTAAGTAATAATAGTAATAATTTAATTACATAATTGCTTATCCAAGATGATCCACAGTCTTCAACTGAGAGATCTCACTCTCGAAATTTGCTTATTGCTAAAGACTTAAGGAAGCGAATGTGGAGACTACCACAATATAAGCTTTTAATTAATAATTTTAATACTTACAAACGAAATAAGTAAAATTGTGATTTTTTTTAATAAATGCGTAATATTTGAGTAGATATTTTTTGTTTTGTTTTCTTGCGAATAAATGCGAAATTTTATATATTGCATTTTTTTTCTGCAAAATTTACGTACCCCCAACTATCAAGTTATATACAAATGTTATATACAATCAAGTTATATATAATCAAGTTAGTACTTTTAGAAAATATATAAGTTTTTTTTCTGTTTCTTTCGTTTTTTATTACCCTTTGAAATATGAGAGTCCATTCTGCATCCCCTTGTACTTTCGAAACCGTCAAGAATATGCGAGAGAGAACAGAAAATCGAACGAAAGAATACTACTTGATACCATGAATGGAGATTCCTAGCGGAAATAAATCGTAACGCATGTAATGATATATAAATATTTCATTCCCACTTTGCATGTACACTGAGCTTCTAAAAAATCAATAAGGCATGAACATTACGCGCTAAAATTCTAGAATTCTTTACTCGGAACAACGAATAAATAAATAACTAGATCTTACTTAAATATTCTCTCTCGAAATTTCCGAAAAACTCCCGAGTAACATTTACAATTAGCGTTAAAAACACACATAAAACATTTTAATATTCTTCGTTAATCTGTGCTATGCAGATGGTTTGAATAATTAATTTAAAAGCAAAATAGATAGCAGTAAAATATGACTTATATTCTTTTTTGTTTTACCCAGAAGGATTTGAAGTACAAAATATGTATGAAAACTTAGTAGTTATGCTTTTCTGGAAGTATAAAAATTATCATTTGTATTACTTTCATTTATATTTTTGCGTACCTGTAATTACCCTTTATAATAGCATTAATTAAAACTATGCTAATAAATAATAATCAGGATTAATATGCATAATGCTATTTTTTGGTAAGTAAAAGTCTTTTTATATACACTGGTGTAAGAAATTAAGAGAATTTGCAGAGTTGGTCGCTTATCTCTAGAACTACTGTACCGATTTCAATGAAATTTGATATGTACATGCATTGATACAATACAAAACAAATAACCCTTCAGTAATTGAAATACACACGCATGATCGTGCGTAACACTCGTTGGACTCGGAAGGTATTAAACAGCGATTGCAGAATAAACAAAAAAAATAGGTTAATAGATGGTTTAATTTTGCAGCAATCGGTTAATTTCAAATTGTAACAGTAAAAATGAGTAACCACCAACGTTTAGATGATGGAATGAGGTGGCGAATTGTGGGGAGGCTAGAAGCAGGCCAATCTCAAGTCCAAATTTGTAGAGAGTTCAATTTAACGCCTAGCGTCGTGTGTAACTTATGGAAACAGTTCCAGGATACCGGATCCATCGAGAGAATGACTGGGCAAGGTCGACCAAGAGCCACGACGACCATAGAAGATCGCCATTTGTCGATTATAGCGAGGCGTAACAGGAGTGCTACGGCTTCTCAGCTCTCTCGTGACTTGTATGCAGCCACAGGAACCCGTGTATCAAGGGTGACTGTTTCCAAAAGACTTCAGGAGAGAGGGTTGTTTGCAAGAAGACATGCTGTTTACGTCCCGCTCACTTCTAAGAACAGGAGAATCCGTTTATCATGGTGCAAAGAGCATAGAGATTGGAGTATGGATCAATGGGCGACCATTATCTTCACCGATGAGTCCCGGTTCAGCCTAAACACCGATTCTCGCCGTACGTTCATATGGAGAGAACTAGGGACCAGCTACCTACCCTCCAATGTCCGCGAAATTGACCAGTATGGCGGAGGAGGCTAAATGGTCTGGGTAGGCATCATGTTGGATGGCCGCACACCTCTCCATGTCTTTGAAAGCGGCACTGTGACTGGTGCGAGATATAGGGATGAGGTCTTGTAGCCCTATGTTCGCCTTTTCAGGGGTGCAGTTGGCCCGGAGTTCATTTCAATGGACGATAACGCGAGGCCACATAGAGCTCTTCTGGTCGACGAATTTCTAGAGAGTGAGGATATTTACCGGATGGATTGGCCAGCCAGATCTCCGGACCTTAACCCTATAGAGCATGTCTGGGACGCTCTGGGGAGGGCAATTGCAACTCTCAACCCCCCTCTGAGAACCATCCAGGGAATGAAAAGAGCGTTGCTGAACGAGTGGGACAAATTGTCACAGGAAATGATAAACTGCCTTATTTCAAGTATGAAATCACGCTGTGAGACCTGTATATCTGTAAGACGGGACCATAACCCCTATTAGCCCATCTATTAACCAATTTTTTTTTGTTTATTCTACAACCGCTGTTTCATACCTTCCCACTCCAACGAGTGTTACGCATGATCATGCGTGTGTATTACAATTATTGAATGGTTATTTGTTTTGTATTGTATCAATGTACGTACATATCAAATTTCATTAAAATTGGTACAGTAGTTCTAGAGATAATCGAATCAAGTCTGCAAATTCTCTTAATTTCTTACACCAGTGTACTTTTACCTTTATTTTTACGTTCATCGACACAATGCATATAACGTTCTTCTCGGATAGAAATAGCAGTTTTACTGTATAGGCATGGGATCATCTATTCGATTACATGTGTTGATCCTTAAATATATGGGACCATGGCAAAATGTCCCTCGTAGAGTTTATTAAAGTTTATTGATTTTTATGGCCACTTTTAAGTAATAAACATATTTTTTTTCTATTCTTGTAGATATTCTTCTGTAATATTACAATTAAATTTCCTTTTAATTTACTTTATTTGTTATGTCCTTTAAGCATTTTAATTTATTTAAAGTTTTGGACCTTTATAAATTAATTTAAACATGTTTGATGACTATATCACCACATCATTAGTTTTTTAAAATCATGACAAACTTTGATAAATTATGATAAATTATGAACCGTAAGGGCAGGATTTAGGACCCATAATTTATAAGTACTCTATTTATGTTTGACATTCATCATTTTTATTATTTTTTATGAATATATAATCACATCATTTATCTTTTTCGGATAAATTTATTAAAAATTCTGATAAATTATGTTAAATTATGAATTATAATGACAGGAATTAAAGAATTTTTTGATAAATTATGATTAATTTAAAAAATTTCTAGTAAATTTTGATAAATTATAAACTTTAATTTAATAACTGAAGAAAGGGGTCTTGGGTTGCCCAAATTGGTCGGCAGTTCTGTACTGTCCGTCCGGCGTCCAGGCCCATACTAAACATAAACCAAACAGGGTAAATAAACCCTCTGCTGAGTTTGCAGGTATTGCTACGCAGCTCCTGGTCTTCAGGTTCACTAAGCTTATGGACTAACGTCCGGGAAGCATTATAATTGTGAATTAATAACTGAAGAACTTTAGAATTTAAATTAAATTCTGATAATTTTTCTATAAATTTTTAGCTTTAATGGCAGGTTTTTTGGATCTAAGTCCTTTAATTTTTAGCTAAAGTATTTATATAGGGCATTAATCATTTTAATAACATTTTGATGTATGTATCATCACAGCATTTATCATTTACTGATAACTTCTGATAAATTTTGATCTTGTTGAAATTCATGATTCAAGGAATAAGACCTATTAATGTTTAGCTACTCTGTTAAAATATGGCATTGATGGTTTTAATCTTCTTATGATGAATATATCATTACATTATTTATCCTCAAGTGATCAATTTAAATTATCAACCCTTGGATACATTTATAGGGATTTCACTACTTCTACCCTTGTTTGGGTGTATATAATTTGAAATGACACTCTAAAGAATTAGATTCAAACACAGTTCTAAATTACTAAAAATGTTTATTTAAATATTTGCACATATAAATTTGCTATTCAAGATAAATGATGCGAACTTCTGGTATGGGTTGTATACACATTTTTTGCAAGGAAATACTATTCAATATACTCACTAGTATAACTACTCATACAAGGAAAATACAATATGAAATACTCACAGATACTTCGAAAGTCAACCAGCAATGCTGCTTCGTAAACTTTGGCCTGTGACCACTAAATAACTTTTGACTAACAAGAACTCACGTAGGTTTGAAGCAACCTAGCTATACTCCTCGAGTGGCTGCTCGCACCACTCAAATATACACAAACCAGACTCTAGGCCTAGATCCAGCTCGATACTTCTTTTCGTCAGCTCTACTCCACCTTTCACTTCCTTAGACCCTTCTTTAATTTAGCTACTTGGCATTTATACCAACCGCGTATACTGAAATTAGCATATCTTAAGCTGCTTCTTTAACACTAGAACCGCGGAGCGGGTCAATTTGACACAAAACGATGTTTAATTTATCACCACGCGAAAAGTATCGATTGAAAAAACAATTCCTTTTATTACTTTTAATATTTTAAGGTGAACAACAATTTACCAAATTTAAAAATCCTTAACATAAATATTTTTCCGATTATTAACACTTATACCTAGAACCGCGGAGCGGGTCAATTTGACCCGTAAGAAATGTTAATGCACAAATAACGAAAAACAGATGCAATTTTTCGAACTGTAAGTGTAAAATACTTCTACCCCACCCTAGAATTCCTTAAATGAACTGTACCAGAAGGGGTAATAGTGAAGGTTTTTTAGTCAAGGTCATTATATTAGGTTTGAAACACGAACTACGTTCGAATGCAGTGAAAAATTACTGCGAATATTTAGACGACTTTTTGAAGTTGTTTTTATTCTGTAATAAGTATATGTATAAAAACTATGTCACGACGCCGTAATCTTGCTGTTCAGGAAGCTTTAGAATATTTAAAACAATTATATGAAAAGGATTCAGAAGGTTCGGAAAAAGAAGGTTTCTCAAGATTCGATTTTGAGTAGTGAGGATGAATACCTGCCTGCTAATGAATAAAATTTGGATTCGGATGAAGAAAATTAAAGTGAAGATGACTCTGGCAATGCTCTAACAATCCCTGGTCCTTCTCATCGCAATACTGATGATAATTTATCTGATAAAA
The DNA here is from genome assembly GCA_907164885.2 of Dolomedes plantarius. Classification (NCBI taxonomy): domain Eukaryota; kingdom Metazoa; phylum Arthropoda; class Arachnida; order Araneae; family Dolomedidae; genus Dolomedes; species Dolomedes plantarius. The sequence continues at coordinate 208,678,424 of OU015490.1, read as the reverse complement.
AATAAAAATCAAACATTCCAAGAAAAGATACACACACACACACAAAGAAATTTGAAAAAGAAATCGACAATAGCATTCAAAGTTGGAAATAATGAATATGGCAAAGATGGGACAGTTTGGAATGTCGCTCAATTAGGAACAAACGATAGAGGAAGAAAATCAAAGTGTAATATTTTGAAAGAAGTAGGGGGGCCCAACACCACATGCTAAACGCATTGTTATCGACAACAGTCTTTCAAGTGCTTGGAGACTTTTTATAGATGAATGGATATTGAAACACATAAAGAAATGTGCTGAAGATGAAGCTCATCGGCAGTTTCAGGAAGGAGAATGGAATATAACATTAGAAAAATAGATGCTTTTATATAAATTTTATATGCACGTGGTATATATTGTGCAAAAGGACTTGAACTGGATAGCTTGTGGTCAAAGAACTGAGGACCCCCATTTTTCCAAAATACAATGTCAAGAGACCAATTTTGTGAAATAATGGGATTTTTACGCTTCTACATAAAATAAACAAGATCAAAGCGTCTAGAGACAGACAAATTTGCCCTTATTTTGGATATCTGAAATAGTTTCAGGGAAAATTGAAAGACTAACTATACAGCAGGTCCTAATGTAACTCTAGATGAACAGTTATTTCCTACAAAAGTTAGGTGTAGGTTTATCCAATACATGCCAAGCAAACCAGATAAGTGTGGAATCAAGTTCTGGTTGGCTGCAGATTTGACTCAAAATATCTGATAAATAGATTCCCGTATGTTGGAAAAGATAACCAAAGTCCATCCAACGTTTCTCTTTCTGAACATGTAGTGCTGCGACTAATAAATCCATACGAGAACAAAGGTAAAAATGTCAGTACGAACAACTATTTCACGACACTGAAGCTTGCACAGGCATTGAAATCCAAAAAAACTAGCCTTGTAGAAACTTCAAAACGCTCAAGAGAAATACTAGTCTCTGTAAAAATGTTAAAATCCACATTGTATTCGACTACGGTACTAACCCATAAAGACATAAGTCTAACTGTTTATCAAGGTAAAAAAGATAAAAAACATCTTTTTGCTAAATAGTCTCCATCCAAACGCAGAAATTGCAGATAACCCAAAACAACTACCTGATACAATCGCTTTCTACAACGCAACTAAATACGGTGTGGACGTGATTGAACAAATGGCAAGGAAATTTACAGTCAAATCTGCTTCACGTAGGTGGCCGGTGCAGGTTTTTTTGTAATATTTTGGACCTTGCTGCAATAAATACCTGGGTTTTATATAAAGCTGTAACTGGAAAATCTATTAGTAGACGGCAATTCATTCAAGTCTTGGTTGAAGAATTGCGAGAAAAGTTTATTCTCTTCCGACATAAAAAGGTGGCAAAAAGAGCATGTGAAGCAACCAATGAAATCGACGGACAACCAAAAATTAAGCGTAAACGAGTCCGATGCCACATTTCGAAATGTGAAAATAAAACTCTAGATATCTGTTTAAAATGTAAAGCACCCATCTGTGGAAAATGTACAAAACTTATTAATCATTTTTGTACAAAATGCATACAATAAATTGGATTTTATAATCTGTAAAACTAAGTACGGATAAAAGTTTTAGTAACTGATAAAATTTTTAATTTTTAATTTTTTGAAATTATGTCTAAACATATTAAAAAGAGATACTCTGTTTTTCCATTGAAATTAGGAAATTTATGCCATAATTTTTTAAAGAGACATGTTATTATACTCCAGGACATAAAATTTTAAATAATACGATTTTGTAAAAATTAAGTTAATTTCTCTTGATTTATATAAATTATTTAATGTAAATTCTGAGAAATATTGATTATTATTTAAAAAATAAAATGTTTTAGCAAAATAAATTAATCGCTTGTGCATATTTTATAAGTTTACAATCTAGGGTCAAAATGACCCGCTCCGCGGTTCTAGGTATATCGAAAGTCCCGCGGTTCTAGTGTTAAATTTATGCACTTAAAAGTTCGATTATTGTGAATCGAATCTTATGAAAACCTTAGACATTAATAAAATTTGAATGCAATAAGTAGTTTGTATTTACATTTTGAGGAAGTATTACGTTTCGTAATAAGAGTTCTAACTTTACTTTTCCATATGGGGTAAAATGAGTTTACCTCGTTTTATTTCTACATACGGTATTTGCTAAATATCTTGCAAAAGTCAAATTAAACAAATAAAGTTGGGAATTTACTTTAAATGACTTTCTCCCGACCTACGTATTAAAAAACCTATTTTTTAAGTGTCTTATGTAAATATATGAGAATATTTTTTAACGTTTTTGTGGAAATATATGACTATAGATAACATCACATCATTCATCATTTTAAGATAAATTGATGATAAAATATAATAAATTATGATCTTTAGGGGCATATTTTAAGAACTTAACACCTTCAATTTATATTTACTCTATTTATATATTTCATTGATCATTTTATCATATTTTGATAAAAATATCATCACATTTATCATTATCTGATCAATTTAAATTATCAGCTCTCGAATAGGTTAATAAAATTAAAATGTAATAAGGTGTATACTGTCTTTTATTTATATTTAGATTAAATATTACGCTATGTAATTAGGGTCCGAATTTTACTTTTCAAGGTGTAAAATGAGTTTAGTTAATGGTTCTTCAAATGGTATTTGCTATTTTCTACATAATTTAATTGTCTTTAGACCTATAATTAATAGCTACAATATTTATATACAACACTAATCATTTTAATAATTTTTTGGCGAATCATCACATCATTTATCATTAACTGATAAATTTAAATAAACGTCCCTCGATTACATAAATAAAATTAAAATGAGTATATGAGTATATGTTTTATAAACAAATCATTAATCAGTTTGATCAGTTTTGATGAATATATCATCACATCATTTATCATTTTAGGACCAATTTAAATTATCATATTCTGATAAAGTAATAAAAATAGCAGTAACTGTAACTCTAGGAGAAGTAACTCTAAGAGCAGTAACTATACTTTTCAAAGGTGTAAAATGATTTTACATATATTTTCTTCATTTAGTATTTGCTAAATGTGTTGTGCATGTCAAATTAAATAAATAAAGATAGGGATTTATTTTAAACGTCTTTCTTGAGACCTACGCGTTAAGCAATTTAATTTTGGAGTGTCTTGAAAATATATCAGTATATGTTTTATATACAAAGCATTAATCAATTTGATCAGTTTTGATGAATATATCATCACATCATTTTTCATTTTAAGATCAATTTAAATTATCATTCTCTGACAGAGTAATAAAAATAAAATGCAATAAGGTATATAACGTTTACCAGTTGTATTTAGATGGAATATTACGTTACATAATAACACCTGTAACTATACTTTTAAAAGGGGTAAAATTATCTTACCCATGTTGTTTCTTCATATAGTATTTGCTGAATGTGTTGCATTTGTAAAATTAAATAATTAACGTTAGGAATTTACTTTAAACGTCTTTCTCCAGACCTAAACTTTAAGAAATTTATATTTGGAGTGCTCGGAAATATATGAGTATATGTTTTATTTACACATCTGTAGTGTAATGTTTGACTAGCAGCGCTGGTTAAAGCGAAAATTTTGGTAACCCGTGATTCCCCATCCCTCTACCAATCATAGGATTGGCTGCGGGGCAGTCGAACCCAAGAGGGTGGAGGGGGTCGTCGGGCAGTCAGAAAGAAAGGAACAGACGGAGAGCGTCTATGCTAGGAGTCGGAGGTTTGGCGAGATTTAAGAAGGCTCGTCTCACCTCTGGTTAGGTAATTACTTGGCAATTAGAAGTTAAGATAGAGAAAGAGAATCTCTGAGAGTAGTTTCAGGAGGCCTGGTAAGATTAAAGCAGGCTCGCCTCGCCTCCAGTTAATTTTTTAATCGGTAACTAGATTAGAGTGTAGGATAGCCGAGGTCTGGTAAGATATTGCAGGCTTGCCCACCTCGTGCTCAATCTTCGGTAATTTTTATGCTATGTGTGAAACTGTTTGAATGTTAAATCTGTAAATAAATTTATGTTCGTCTTGTTCAGTGACGACTCATTTTTGCACAACCTCATTTGTCCCTATGCCACAGAGAAAAGAACCTAAGTGAACCGGTATAAGAAAGAGGGTTCACGACATTGGCGCAGCCGGCAGCATGGCATTTAAGGGACGAGGTTAGTGTTTATCCTAGGGCTTCATGCTAGAATAGTCAGTTTAGAAATAAGTGATGGTGAGATAAAGTGCTCTACCTCAAGATAAAGTGTGGATTACCGGAATGAAGGGATCTACTGAATGAAGTGAACAGTGAGTTACCTGTGTTGGACCAACAAGAAGGTAGGAAGATTTAAATTTTGATAAGTTAACGAACGCTCGAAGTAAAGAAAATGTTTAAAGGGTTTAAGAGAGAGGACTTCGAACTTCTTTGTGAAGAGATTAGAGTTGAAATTGTCCCCAATGCAAGGATTGTAGACCTTAAATATAGCATTATGGAAAGTGATGAGCTTAAAAATGATCCTGAGTTCGTTAAGGGACTGGCAGAGAATATTGTAGAGCAGTGACAAATTAAGGAGGAAAAAGAAAAATTAGATAATGAGAGAAAACGTGAAAAAGAAAAATTTGAAAATGAGAGAAAATGTGAAAAAGTAAAATTAGAAAATGTGAGAAAACGTGTGCTCGCTAGAATTATGGCTGGAAGAAGTAATTCAGACAAAAGTTTGGCCGAAAATTCGTGTGTTTTTCCTGAACGGGACAAGAAAGAGACTGAAAAGATGAGCTTATCAGAAGCCACAAGGGAAGAATTCATCCCTACAAACGAGCCACTCCACTCTACGAATGCAGTGAACACGGATGAATTTTTGCCTAGCGCGAAGTTCAGTGATCCTCCAGGATCACCCCTCAGCGAAAAGCCAACGAGAGGAAGCGAGAATATCGGGGATACGTCTCTGAAATGTGACCCCGAGAAAACCGTACAGGACTACGGGGTGTCCGAATTTACGAGCGAGGAGAAAAATTTCCAGTGCGACCCCGCAATGGAACCCCAATACGTTAAGAGTTAATAACCCTAATATGTTAAGAGTGGAAAAGATGTCTCCTGGGGTGAAGTTGACCGCAACCATGTTTCGAAGGGAGAGGACGTTTCATTGACACTAGCTGCGGACAGGGGAGAAAAGGAACTTTCTCTTCATCGAGGGGCTGATAAGATTTCGGTACTTAACTCTGTTGTGAGCAGTGATGTTGCTCCTATATTCGAAACCAAGCTTGACTGAAATGATACGGAAATTAGAAAATTGTGTGTTTCTGGGGAAATAGAGGAAATTTCTTTGGACGAAGATGGAAGAGAAATTGATACCAATGAGAGCGAAGAAAATGTGTTTCTTGTAAGTGAAAGCAAGCCATTCACCGTAAATGCTAAAGATTTAGATAGGTCAGCAAATGTGAGTGACGAGCTATCGAGATGCATTTTTCCTGAACAGAATGTGGTGGAACGAGAGAGTAAAGATCACAGAAATCTGTTCGTGATTAGACAAACACCCGCTGACTTCGCGGATCCAATTAGGTTGTGTGAAAGTGAAATATGGATGAGTGTGATTATGTGTGTTATCAAGTATTATTTATGACGGGCAGTGCGATTGTCAAAGGTTCTGGTTAGCCTTTGTTGTGGCCCTAAGTGTCATCGAGCGACGAAGTGTTATTTGTTTTAGTTTTTTGTGTGTTTATTTGTGATCACGTTGAATGATATGTTGATCTCATCGATTCTTGCTGCAAAACTTTAGTGAAGTGCGTAATAACTAACTGTGGTGTTTCAAGACATTCAAACTGGTGAGTGAAACTGTATTCTATTGTGCAACCTTTTAATGTCTTGGTGTTTACTTGATCCTGAGCAGTGTTTTTATGATCCTGATGAACAAAAATTTGTGTGGTGTCTTCTGTACATCTGTTGAATACCAAATAGGAGTACGTTATTATTTTTAAGTGTTTAGTATGATCCTGAAGTGAATTTTGTGCGGTGTCATCTTTTCATCTGTTGGATTCCCTTAGTAGTATATTATTATTATTATTATTATTATTAGCTTAAATTTGTGAGTAAGTGTTGATTTAATATTTTTCATGCTTATGAGTAGTATTTGTTTAGGTATTGTTATATAATTGTTTAAGTGACATTTTATTAATTTCAATTTGTGAGTAGAAGTAATTCAATACATTTCATAATCATAATTAGTAATTGTTTAGTGTGTTGGTATGCAATTGTTTCAGTGGTATTTTATTAATTCAAATTTGGGAGTAGGGTTTAATTCAATGCTTTTCATATCTATCATTTGTAATTGTTTAGTGTGTTGTTATATAGCTGTTTAAGTGGCATCTTATTAATTTAAATTTGCGAGTAGAAGTTAAGTCAATAATTTGTCATGTGTATAATTGGTAATTGGAATATAATTGTTTAATTGGTATTTTATTAATTTGAATTATGAGTAACGTGAATTGATATGTAGATACTTGTGTTTGAGTATGTCAAGTTAAGTTAGAATTTAGGTCAAACATTACTGATTTTCAGATTAGTGTTTGTTGTTTTCAACCCTCAACACTTATCTTGCGGGGGAGGTGTAGTGTAATGTTTGACTAGCAGCGCTGGTTAAAGCAGAAATTTTGGCACCCCGTGATTCCACACCCCTCTACCAATCATAGGATTGGTTGCGGGGGCTTTGAACCCAAGAGGGTGGAGGGGGTCGTAGGGCAGTCAGAAAGAAAGGAACAGACGGGGAGCGTCTATGCTAGGAGTCGGAGGTTTGGCGAGATTTAAGAAGGCTCGTCTCACCACTGGTTAGGTAATTACTTGGTAATTAGATTAGAGTGTAGATTAGAGTGTAGGATAGCCGAGGTCTAGTAAGAAATTGCAGGCTTGCCCACCTCGTGCTCAGTCTTCGGTAATTTTTATGTTATGTGTAAAACTGTTTGAATGTTAAATCTGTAAATAAATTTATGTTCGTCTTTTTCAGTGACGACTCATTTTTGCACAACCTCATTTGCCCCTATGCTACAGAGAAAAGAACCTAAGTGAACCAGTGTAAGAAAGAGGGTTCACGACAGCATCCTTAATAAATTTAATCAGTTTTGATGAATATATCTGTCGTAACGTTTTGAAACCCTTATTAACTTTTGCTACAATATGACTATTAAAGCCTGCCTTGCCATTCGAATACTTAAACGCATTAACGAGCTGTTCCCTCAATAATTTTACAGGGGTATATAGTCCCCCAGACAATCACTTCTTTCTCAAAAAATGTGCACTCTTTTGGTCACGTTTTCTGCTTTCATCGCTTATGAGCGGAAACAGAAAATACCAATGTTAATCCCTTAAAAGGGGTTGCCTAACGTTTGGCGAAAAAAATTCTACGTTTATCCCCTTCCCCTCGTAGAACACACAAAATAACCCTTTGTCTTATAGCTTTGGCGGAGCCTGCTGGCTACCGCTGGGTCGCCAAATTCCAGATATTTTCCTCTTCACGTCACGTGACGGGGCCAGCACAGGTGAGAAGGTTTGAATGGCAAAAACAGATCTCGTCTGGCCACCGGTTCAAGAAGATGTCTTTTCCCGCAAAACTATCTCCGGCTTACAGGGCAAAAGGGGTCCGGCGAAGATCGGCGTTTCCATCCCGGCCTCCTGACTCTTCATGGCTGATATGCTGACCTCAACGATGTATTTTTATGTAAAAAACGGCACTAAGCCACCGGCCCTAAGCCTCACCAATCTAGTTTAATTTAAAATAAATCTGAAGTACTTCTAAATGATTAGACTTGTGTCTGTCACCCTTTTATCTTTTTTTTCAGAATGACCAGCACTGGCCATGTTGTATGTGTATACGTTAGATACTAAGATATGAAGTCCTTTCTTCCTATGACATTTTTGTACTCCATCTCCCAATTTAAACGTCACACTTCAATTTAACGTTACACTTGGTGCTCCATCTCCCAATTTAAACGTCACAATATCATCACATCATGCATCATTTTAAGATCAATTTAATCTTTAAGAAGTTAATTTTGAAGTATCTTGGAAATATATATGTTTTTAGGCACATCATTAATCAATTTGACCAATTTTGATCAATATATCATCGCATCATTTATTATTTTATAATCAATTTAAATTATCTGCCTCTGATACCGTAATAAAATTAAAATGAAAGAAGGACGCTTAGCATTTATATTGAGATGAAATATTACGTTACGTAATAAGAGCAGTAACTACACTTTTCAAAGGTGTAAAATGATCTTACTCATATATTTCTTCATATAGCATTTGCTAAATGTGTTCTACTAGTAAAATTAAATAAACAAAGTTAGGAATTTCTTTTAAACGTCTTTCTTCAGACCTAAGCTTTAAGAAATTTATATTTGGAGTGTCTCCGAAATATATGAGTACATTTTTTATATGCATATCTTTGATAAATTTGATCAGTTTTGATTAATATTTCATCGCATCATTTATCATTTTATGATTAATTTAATTTTAAGAAATTATTTCTAGAGTTTCTTGTAAATATATGAGTATATGTTTTATTAACACATCATTAATGAATATGATCTGTTTGGATGAATGTATAATCACATCATTTATCGCTTCATGATCAATTTGAATTATCATCCTCTGATACAATAATAAAATTGAAATGAGTAAGAACGTTTAGCGAACGTGTATCGGAAATATATGAGTCTTATATACACATCATTAATCAATCTGATCAGTTTTGATGAATATATCAAATCAATTATCTTTTTATGATAAATTTAATCTTTAAGAGGTTATTTTTTAATTATCTTTGTAATATATGTTTTTTATACACATAAGTAATCAATTTGATCATTTTTGATGAATACATCATCACAACATTTATTATTTTATGGTAAATTTAAATTATCATCCTCTGATGCAGTAATAAAATTAAAATGAAATAAGGACGCTTAGCATTTATACTTAGATGAAATATTACGCTACATAATAAGAGCAGTGACTACACTTTTCAAAGGTGTAAAATGATCTAACTCATTTTTTTTCTTCATATCGTATTTGCTAAATGTGTTGTGCTTGTAAAATGAAATAAATAAAGTTAGGAAATTACTTTAAATGTCTTTCTTCAGACCTAAGTTTTAAGAAATTTACATTTGGAGTGTCTCGAAAATATATATGGTTTATATGCACATCCTTAATAATTTTTATCAGTTTTGATTAATATATCATTACATCATTTATCATTGTATTTTCAATTGAACTAAGAAATTATTTTTAGAGTGTCTTATAAAAATATATACAAATCTTTAATCAAATATAAATATATACACATCTTTATATACACATCTTTAATAAATTTTATCAGTTTTGATGAATATATCATCACATCATTTATCGTTTCATGATTAATTTAATTTATCATCCTCTGATACAATAATAAAATTAAAATGCACTAAGGACGTTTAGCGAACGTGTATCGCATATATATGAGTCTTATATACACATCATTAATCAATATGATCAGTTTTGATGAATATATCATATATCGTTTTTTTAAATTTATGAACAATTTAAATTATTATCCTCTGATACAGTAATGAAATTCAAATTAAATAAGGACCCTTAACATTTATATTTAGATGAAATATTGCGTTACATAATAAGAAAAGTAACTATACTTTTAAAAGGTGTAAAATAATAAAAACTTATTTTTTTCTTCATGTAGTATTTGCTGATTGTGTTGTGCAGGCCAAATTAAATAAATAAAGTTAGGAATTTACTTTAAACGTCCTTCTTCAGACCTAAGTTTTAAGAAATTTATATTTGGAGTGTCTCGAAAATATATATGGTTTATATGCACATCCTTACTAATTTTTATCAGTTTTGATTAATATATCATCAAAACATTTATCATTTTATGATCAATATAGCTTTCTATAATTTATTTTTGGTGTATCTTGTAAATATATGAGTATATGTTTCATATACATATCATTAATCAATTTGATAAGCTTTGATGAATGTATCATCACATTATTTTTTTTATTTTATGATCAATTTAAATTATCATTCTCTGATACAGTAATAAAATTTAAATGCAATAAAGACGTTTAGCTTTTATATTTAAATGAAATATTACACTACGTAATAAGAGCAGTAACTACTTTTCAAAGGTATAAATTGATTTTACTTATTTTTCTTTTCAATATAGTATTTGTTAAATGTCTTGTGCAAGTCAAATTAAATAAATAAAGTTAGGAATTTACTTTAAACGTCTTTCTTCGGACCCTACGCTTTAAGAAATTTATTTTCGGAGTGTCTCGGAAATATATGAGTATATGTTTTTAGGTGAGAAGTGAAATTCAATAAAAATAAGTGCGCAGTGCATTTTCCGAAGTAGAAAACCGTGTACTCCGTAGCTATTATTTCTCGAGCAATCCATTTGAAAGTTAGAACATTAAAAATGTTTTCAGACCCAATTTTTTGGTGTGTTCAGTGCAACGCTACAGTTCAACTACATTAAAAACTGCATTAATGTATGCAAGCATCTGAATTCTCTTGCATGAAAATGGACGGGAAAAATTAACAATTTTCTACAATTTTGAAATAAGATTAGATCAGTATTTTATGTATGTAATGTACTTTGAAAAAAGGAAAACCTCTAGTGATGAATCTTCAGATATTTTAAACTTGGAGATAATTAAAAAATATGTAATAAATTATCATCATTCGAGTAATTAGGAACAGAGCATAACAAAATAAATATGTATGTAAGCCACTGTGAATATTTTTTTCAAAAACTTAAATTTTCCTCTTTTCCACATAGTTCCAGTTACATTATACACCCGCATCATGCACGGGTATACAAACTTTGTCATAAAAATATTGACTTATTTCATATAATGTTAACTTATATTAAATATTGGCTAATGGCATAAAAATATTGTTTTAAGATTTCAGAGATAGGTTCACAACTACAAAACCACACAAAATGTAAACAGGAGAAATGCCACTTGTTATATCCAGAATTTTCACAGTTGTATATAAATTAGTAGTAGTATCATATGTTTCCTTTGATTTTTCAGTATTTAATTGCTCACTGCGATTACGCGCCAATAGAAATGCTATTAAACAATTTGAAAATGTAATTTTTGAATGAAAACTTTAAAAAATCGTCTCAGAAAGTAGATAAAGCTGTGAATCATCAATCCTATAAACCTGAAGTGGTAAGATAAATTTAACGAAATTCAAGTGATATAGGCTAATACAGTTTAATTAAAATTTCTATGAAAAGCTGTCATTCATCTCAAGGAAATTTTAAAAGTCCAGAAATATCTTAATACTCTGCAAATTTGAGAGTTTCTACTTGGAATTGAGGTGTTATCTGAGTATTGATATGTTGTTGAGGTTCAAACAATTTCTCGTATTGTGCCTTTTGTTTTGTATAATACATTTTATTCACTATAATCCTGCAATATATAATGAAACAATGAACAAATTGTAAAATAACAAGAATTAATTCAAAAGTATACAACTATTTTAAATTTCTCACATAATCCTGAAGAATTTTTACAAGCAAAAAAAAAGTTATATCTATCGACCATCAGATATATTCTAAACTATAAATTAACATACTAATGAACTAATTTTTAAACTATGAATAGAGTATTTTTTTGTACTTTAATAAACAGATTCTGTGTATTCATCCGCTAGATACTGGCTATTTTACAAAAAAATAATTAATTAATAATTAGAGTAAATATACCACTAGATATTGGCTATTTTACAAAAAAAAAGTATTAGGGCAATTAATAATTAGAGTAAAAATGTTTGTCACATCTTCATATCTCAGGGAGGATTCATTCATAATTTTCCACTCATATAATTGTTAAAATAACAGAAAAATTGCCTGAAAAATTCGCATGCAAGTTTACAGTAAATTTTCTTCGACTTTCCTCAGGATATTCTATTTACTAAACTCCCATACTATATTGTCAATAAAGTTCACATATTGTTCGAAATGTTAACGTATTAAATTGAATAAAATCATACCATGTGAATATGTGATTTATTTTTATACATGATGTAAGCATAACTTCTTATTATTTTAAAGAAAAATTACTCCTTGTATTATATAGTGCATCTAAAAGATTCTGTCTAAAATCTTTTATTTATAATTATCGAGTGATTCAAAAGTCAGTTAACAGTTTTAATAAATTTAAAACGGCAAATAATTAAAGTATGGCAACGTATATAGTATGGTAAAGTATTATGGTAACCATAGGCATAGCGTCGGGGGAGGGGGGCGCGTGCCCCCAACTTAACTTGAAATAAATTAAAACGTTTATAGAAGTTTAGATAAAACCGGAAAATTGTAGAAAACTTTTAAGAAAGTTCGTTTTTTACCCGCTTTTTCAAACTGTGAAACTGCAGATTTCTGTTATATCTTTAGCTTTAACATAGTTTTTAATAATGATATGATCCATAACAAAAATTCGATGCTATTTTTTTTCTCATTTTATTTATATTATATTTATTTTCTCATTTTATAACTTTTGATTATTACTCAAACATCAATTCTATTGTTATTTGATTTCATAAAAATCATAATATTTCATATTTTACGGACCGTCCGACAGTCAAAGTGCTGAGGATTAGGCAAAGCCTAACTGATGCAAGCCTAACTGAGGCAAAGACTGTTAGGCAAAGCCAAACTGATTAGTGCTCCCTCCAAAAACAAAGTTAGAAGGACGCTACGCCTATGATAGTAACGTATGCTATGTACAGAAACACATGGTATAACATCAGTTTTTATTTAAGAAAAAAAATTTTAAATGTCTACTAGATGGCTCTCAGTTTATGTCAGAAGACTGTTTCTCATATCAAATGTTCAATATAGCGACCATCATTCGCGAGCAATACTTGAAAACGAGTTACGATGTTATGGACAGCATTAAACAGCATTTCTGTGGGTATTATGATAAAATGCTACCTTTCATATTCATCAATTTTCGCAAAGTTGCATCTACTGATTCAGGAATAAGACCATAAAGCTTCACTAGCATAGTAAGTTTTAAGGCCTTACATCAAACGAATCAAACTCAAAGGCTGACATGCGCCAAATGAACAAGTTTTAAGTTTATGTGGGCCGAAAAAATGAGAAAAACTTCAATATCAATTTTCGTGGAAACGTAGTTTTATTTCGAAAAGTACAGTACACAAATAAATAAATAAAGAAATAAAGAACTACAATAATGTCAATGTTTTCTTCCTGACACATTTTGTTCTTGAACATTAAGTTACCAGACATTGAATAATTTCACAAATTAATAAGAATTCCTAGAGAGGGAAATATAACCTGTCTTACACCAGCCGAATTAATCACTTCGTACAAGACTACATTCTGGCGGCTGGCCGCTTTCTGCCACCTGACTCTGTGGGCCTGCCATGGGACTGCTTGTTTGGGAAAGTGCACGAAGTGGTCGCCTACTGCGGTCTAATCGCACAGGCAGAAATCAAAATCAGTAGGGCCTTTTAGCTATGTCGAGTCCCGTTCGATGTCATACGAAGACTACTTGCTGACCTGACTACTGGTCTGTCATGTGGTAGTCGATTTCCAAAATACTCACTGCTAGTGTTTGGGGGGGAGAGGAAATGGTGCACCTGTGCGCAAGGCCCATAAAGTGACACAATATTTACATACCGGAATATGGGCTGGGCGGGACAAGTAGTCACTGAAGACCGCATGAGCCTCACGGGCCAAGAGTTTGACATAGCAAATTTCTTGCCGTTACAAACTTTTGTTGTCTTTCTAGTTCCTTTCATAGCGGCCACGTTTGGAGGTACGGCAATGCGCCATCTGGTGGACATATTTGTAATGAATTATGATAATTTTTTTTCGAGTATTAAATAAAATAAGGTGTGTCTGCACTTATTGCGTTACCATAGGTTAATTATTCACCTTAAAAAATCCTTTTTAAATGTTTACTACGTTTTAAGTATCCCGGTATACATCAAGTATTACATCTCCGTAAACTTAAGAAATTTTATGAGTCATTTAATGCAAAATAAAAGATGAATCTGAAATATTTGAAACTAAACGTACCAAAGAATTACTTTTAATTAAAAATGAATAAAAAACCTTCCCATAAAAAGTTCAGGGTATTGATAAAAACTTAAGGTCTTGACTTCAAAATTATATTTTTTAGACAGCACTATTTTTATAGTTATAAAAAACGTAAAACTGTTGTTTAAGCATTTTTAATATCTAAAATGGGAGAATTTTTCATGCATTATATGATTTGGTATGACCATTAGTATTTTGCATAAATTAAAAGAGTGTTATTAATCTAACAATCAATAAATGGGCGGGTTTTTTTCGTTCTTTAATATTTAAATTGTGAATGTTCACAACAAAAAATCGGTACAATATATTAATTTCTTTTATACAAACTAAACTGCATTTTTCTTCATTTATTGTCATTTATTATGATTCGTCATTGATTCGCAATGAAGCACATGACTCAAATTAATAATACATAAAAAAATATTGTATTTTTACAATCAAGTTTTTTCTGTTTAAATGATAGACGTGGACAAAAATTATCGATCGCATTTATTAATTCCTGTAAAATTAAAAATAAAACAATTCAACTGCTGCTTTTTTTTTCACTTATTGTCATTTTTTATGACGCGTTATTCGTATGCTATGAAGAATACGAACTTATAGTAGATAATAATACTGTTTTTTTTTTTGCAATCAAATTTTATTCTTTTAAATTAATAATGCCCCAAAACAAAATCGATTGCGTTTATTAATTTCTGTAAAACAAAATTAAATTAAACTGCTACTTTTAATTCATTTATTGACATTTATTATATTGGCTTATTCATTTGCTATGAAGCATATGAACAAATATGAATAGTTAAATTAACAATAATATAGATTGTTTTACATATTTTTTTCTTATTATGACAGACGTACACAAAAACAAAATCGATCGCATTTATTCATTTCATTAAAATAAAACAGAATTAAACTGCTATTTTTACTTCATTTATTGTCATTTAGTAAGATGCATCATTCATTTACTATGAAGCATGTGAAATCATATGAATAGTAGATAATGATATTGATTATTTTACATCTTTTTTTTCGTTTATATGATACACTTGCACAAAAACAAAATCGATCGCATTGATTCATTTTTGTAAAAGAAAATGGAATTAAACTGCTTCTTTATCTCTATTTATTGACATTAAATAAGACACTTCATTTATTTGTTATGAAGCGTATGAACTCACATGAATTTTAGATAATAATATTGAATTTTAACAATCGAATTTTATTCTATTAAAATGATATTGCACAGAAACAAAATGAATCACATTTATTAATTTCTGTAAAATAAAATAAAATTTAATTCCTACTGTTATTCATTTATTGACATTTATTATGATGCATTATTCATTTTTATGAAGCATATGAACTCACATGAATAGCAGATAACAATACTGATATAAAAAAAATTAAATGGTAGACGTGCACAAAAACAAAATCACTCGCATTTATTCATTTTCGTTAAAAAAAAAAGTAGAATTAAACTGCTACTTTTTCTTCATTTATTTTCATCTGGTAAGATGTATCATTCATTCAATGTGAAGCATGTGAACTTATATGAATAGTAGATAACAATATTGATATTTTTCAAAATCAAGTTTTATTCTATTAAAATTATAGTGCACAAATTCGATCGCATTTATTAATGTCTTAAAACAAAACAAAATTAAACTCCTGCCGTATATTCATTTATTTTCTTTTATTATGATGCATTATTCATTTGCTATGAAGTATATGAACTCTTATAAATAGTAAGCAATAATAATAATCATTGTTTTACGATCTCAATGATTGTCCTATAATTTTCTTAACCGTATACCTTTTAATACTGTAAACAATGATTGAAAACATTTTTTAACAGTGTTAACCTATGCTGTATGACAAGCTGACTAATAGCGAAGTGTGAGATTGTTAATAATTTGAATTATTAATATTTATGCTTATAACCTTAACTAAATCTTTTGACCGAGCTCGTCAAGCTTATAAGAATTTGGCGATATTCTTGATTGCTCTAGAGATGGAAGATTACAGAACTCGACAACCACGCCACCTAGGTCAAATATGATTCGTTCTACACACACTTAAAAGGACACCAATAGTCGTCAAAATTTGTACCCGAGCCCGCGAAATTTGTTACTAAATATGGCGAGCATTCGGGACTTGAAGTTTTCAAAAATATCGCTATAGGCTCAAGTATTTAAAGCTCAATAACAGTTCCTAAAGATATTTAACCTAAAATAAAGATAAATTAACGAGAAACAAAGAATATTTTAGGCTATTTACAACAATGTACTTAAACATCAAATAATTTAACAATTATATCACTGTCAAACAAAATGACACGCAAATTTAAAAAGAAAATCAAGAAAAAAAAATACGCTTGAGTTACTCACTTTTAACGATCTTCTCTGTCCAGAAAAAATGAATTTCCTCTAGCGTCTTAGATAAAGTGTTTCCTGTTTTTATGATAAAAGGCAAACTTTAGCCAAATTTCTTTTTTCAGTTTTTGGAAAAATCAAAAATGACATATGATATTTCATTTTATGTTTTTTCTTAATTTATTTTTTAAGCTTCTTTCATGCATTTTTTAAACCTATTCAGTGGCATTCTATTTTCTGCTATCGTCCACTTTTGGAACTTTTTATGATTTTTTTCTCATTTCTGGAAAATTATGCTATGAAATTTCGGTACCATTACGCTTCTTATAAAAGTTTTAGAAAGCTGCCAATAAGGAAAATTGTAAGTATAACCACTTTCCTCATTCAGAGTCAGACAACAGAAACTAAAATCCGTATAACGATATAATATCTACATCCGCACAATGACAATCAGCGTAATTGTGCATAATTAAAGTTATTCATTCATTACGTTTAGACTAATAGCAAATTAAACTAAATACTGGTAAAATAAACAAATTCTGTTTAACTCACGACTATTAGTTACTCTAACAGAAACGTAAAACATGCAAAAATAAAGTTTTTGGAATTGAAGAAAATGTTCAAATATAATTTTGTAAATAGCTGGAAAATGTTTGTATATGTTCTTTGTTCATTTTTTGTCAAATACTGTGTTCTATTTCTAATCCATTTGTCGAGAGTTCAAAGAAATCCACATTCGTAAACACAAAACTAAACTTTATTTTACTTACACGAACATTACACTAATAAACATTTAAATTTAAATCTATAATTCCGACGGTTATCATGGTCAAAAGGTGGGGAAATCCCATACAGTTCTATTCTCAATGAGCTCTGTAAGCGGAGGGAAATTTCCCATTTTAATATTCTTCGTTTTACTACCGTTGCCAATCGGCAAACCTAAACTTCGCGCTAAGAACATTCCTCCCACCTTTTCATTTTCGATGAAACATTAGAAAATCAAAACATACTGAATAAACAATAACAATATTAAATTACAAAGAATATCTAGAGTACAATAATAATATTAAACAATACTTAGTACTTGTCATTATGTCACTTCATCTAGGGAGAGACATTAAACTTCATACAAATTTCAATCTGCTGCAAAATACTCAAATGAATTAAATTTCTGGTACATTCAAATTATAAAATATTATGAAAAATAATCAAATTATGAATACTAATAAAAATTTAAAAGGAAAGAAAAAATATATCAAATACAGCCAAATTATAAGAAAAACCATTAACTGAACATTTTAGGTTTTACAATTATTCTACCATATCTAGTTACTTGAATGTTTTTATCAGAGTCTACAGATTTGCTGTCCTTAGTTAGTTTTTCAATATCGTCGTGAACTGCAAGAGGTTGAAGTGGATTATTATTTCGGAGATGTTCACGAAAGGGATTTTCACTATCTATTTCCAAAGGAAATATTCGTTGAATAGGTCTAACTAGTTCACCATTAGCTGTCTTAATTTTCACAACTCTGATGTTATTGTCCTTTCCGGGGTACACTGCAATTACACGACCTAAGGGCCAGTCAGTTCTCTTCTTATCATTCTCCACGAGTATTATATCACCTTCTTTGATGGATTGTGATGATACAATTTTCGGACGATGTACTACCATATATGTTTTCGGAATTCTACACGAAATCTTTGATGGAATTTCCATCTCTTCGAAAAATTGGTTTTTTCCAGGTTATCTAAATCTGGAACACCTTCAGTTCTGACATCTTGAATGAACATAGATGGTGTAAGAGGTGCTAAGTCACTAGAGTTTTCCGATAGATAAGTAAGTGGTCTCGAATTGGTGGTTGCCGCGCTATAAGAATGCTTACTACCATCACAAAAGGTATGTAGACTAAGTTCTGCTGAGTCATGAATATTCAATTCTATTTTCACAATCAATTATTCTAGGATTTTTATCCAAACAGACAAAACAACGTCCTTGCCTTTTTAACAATTCTTTTTTCTCATTTAAAGAACAACAAGATTCGCTTTTATGATCGGAGATACAAAATATGCAAGAGTTCTCATTTTGATTCGTCAAAAGTTCAACAGCCGTAGAAATATTAGGTTTAAAGTTTTTATACGGTATTCTGGGTTTGAAATGAATTTTTCTTTTGTTGTCATAATTATGTCCAAATTTAGAAGTATTCTGTGGGATGGATTGAACGTTTGGAATCATAAGTTTTATGAATCGCAAACGCCCGTTCACGACTTTCAATTTCACATGGAAGAAAATCCATTAATATTTAATATCCCATTTTTCGTTCTTATACTGTTTACGTGAAAAGCTTAGAGTTAAATCGGAAGGCAGTAATTATAATATTATGGGGCAAAGTAAGCCATCATACTTGTCTGAATCAACATCAAGTGACTGTAAACTTCTCGTTTCGATTTCACATTTATCAAACAAATTTCGTAATCCGCGTAAGTCATCAGAGTTTTTTTACAGGATTTATATTCAAAAGATTATTTAAATGGTCTTGAATCAGCATATTTTTCCTTCCAAATCTGGATTCTAAAATTTTAATTGCTGCGGTGAAATTTTGCTCCGACAAAGCGAAACCGCTAATAGAATTAGCAGCGACACCGCCAACCAAACTTTTCAAATAAGAAAATTTATCGACGTCATATAAATGCGGATTTTTGTGAATACAACTTTCGAACTGATTAAAAAAATCTAAGTATTTGTCGGGTTCACCATAAAATTTGGGAATATACAATTTTGGTAATTTAACAATTTTAATTTCCGTAATACTTTGTTCTGCGTGAGAAATACTACTGTTAGAAGTGCTATTATCAATCGAAATGTTATGATTAGTATAATCAATTTTACTGTTCCTAATACGTCGATTTAGTTTAGTTTTGAATGAAATTATCTTTTCTTCATAATCTGAGCAAGAGAACACTTCAGTTTCGATTTCATCCTCTTTTAAGTGTACGATAGTATTTTCTGGTTAAGTTCTTTTAAAACAACAGATTTTGCTGTTAACTGTTCTAAAAAGTCTTCTAGAACCTCTATTTCTAATTTATCAGCACTTAAGTATTCATCAACTCTATTAAATAATTTATTAAATCGAATTTTATAAAGTTCGGTGAGGTGTTCTCGTTTTCTTAAGAATGTTTAATTCTTCCATCATTTTCGTTTTCTTAAGAACGTTAAATTCTTCTGTCATTTAAAAATAATCAATTAAAGGGGGTACTCACCCTTTTGTCGACGATGATGTCGTAATCCAAAAATATCGTAATTCAAATTAAATGAAGTAATCCAAATCGAAAAGGTCCCGTAGTGAAGGCACGAAAAATTTGTTCTATTTCTAATCCATTTGTCGAGAGTTCAAAGAAATCCAAGTTCATAAACACAAAAGTAAACTTTATTTTGCTTACACGAACATTACACTAATAAACCTTTAAATTTAAATCTATAATTCCAACGGTTATCATGGTCAAAAGGTGGATAAATCTCATCCAGTTCTATTCTCAATGAGCTCTGTAAGCTGAGGGAAATTTCCCACTTTATTATTCTTCGTTTTTCTACCGTTGCCAATCGGCAAACCTAAACTTCGCTCTCGGCACATACTGTTTATTTGCGATTATTGAGCTTTAAGATTTCAATATGTGAGTCTGGTGATATTTTCGAGAATTTAGGCTTACTTGACGATGAATTTGGCGACTTTCGGGTTGTCTGGAGAACCGATAAAATTTCTCCTAGGTGGTGTGGCAGTCGATTTCTGGAAGTTTCTATTTCTAGAATAATCAAGAATGTAGCCAAAGGTATGTAAGGAAATGTATATTGGCTTCCACACTTCAGGTTCATTCATTTCTTTGTTGGAGGACAGTTGCTCTGCCTTAAAAGCAAGATATGTTATTGCGTGCGTGTATTGTTTCAAACCTGAAGTCTTTTGCGTGAGCTTCACTGTAACCCCGAGTGACTGTTTGCTATATTTGTCCTCTCTTTAAGCCTAAGAAGCATATAAACTGCTGTCGTCATACAATAATATCGACGAACAAGAAACGCAACGGTATTTATAAAAGTACAGGGTATCCGAGGTAAAGATATCCAAAAGTTATGATTTATTTTTACTGAACTACTCATTAGAATTAATAAAAAAATTATTTAAATGGAAAGAACTTCTCACCAGGTTTTCATATCAATCATAGACTTCGATCATAGTATCATAGATTTCTTTGTGTGCACCTTTTGTAGCACAAAAACGTCTAAATGGTAATCCAGTTCTCTCCAAGTGTTTCGTACCATATAAGAATTTATTATACGAATTGCTTGAATGATACGCTTCTTCAACTCATTCACAGTTTCGATTTTTTGTTTATACATGAAGGATTTAATGAATCCCCAAGAAATAATGTCTAATAACGCCTGATATGCCACGAAACACTTGAAGAGAACTGGATTGCAATTTAGACGTTAGTCATGCTACAAAAGGTGAACATATCGAAATCTATGATAATATGATAGAAATCTATGATTGATATTAAAACTTGGTGAGATGTCCTTTCTATTTAAACAGATTTTTAAAATTCTAATGGGTAGTTCTGTAAAAATAAGTCATGTATTTTTACGGATCAATTTTATTTTTTTGGGTACCTTTAGCCCGGACAACCTGTATTTAAATTTGAGAAAAAATATTTTGCATACTTTTAAGATAATTCTGAAAACGTAAAATAATAAGAGAATTTAGCTGTCAAACAATTGATATTATGATCTACTATACAAGTGAGTTCACATACCCATTTTCTTTTATTTTACAGAAGTTAATAAATGCAATTGATTTTGTTTTTCTGTACTATTATTTTAATAGAATAAAATTTAATTATAAAACAATGAATATTATTATCTACTATTCATGTGAGTTCATATGCTTCATATCAAATGAATAACACGTCATAAAAAAATCCCAATAAACGAAGAAAAACCAGCAGTTTAATTTTATTTTATTTTTCAGGAATAAATAACCGAGGTCGATCTGTTTTGTGTACATCTATCATTTAAATAGAGAAAAACTTGGTCGTCTATGGTCATAGACCCTTTCAGGGCAAAGAGTGGGATATGGTAGCTGAATTTGTCCCTCCAATTCTTTATACATGTTTTTGCACATGTATAAAACATTGGATTCCATGCTTTATACATTTTCTTTAAGCATGTTTATACATGTCTTGTGGTATGCCTAAATTAGGTAACATAAACTGTTGCAGTTAAGGAACTGGGAACTCAGGTTCTGTTTATCAGAGACTTCTAATAGTTATGACGAACTTATAGTTTTCAGAGACATTGCAGTCTTAAAGTAGGTAAATAATGAAAACCTCAGTAAGGTCTGGTTACAATAAAGTAGAATTTTTTAAATGATTGGCTTACACGATATAGGTCATAATATGTATTCCAGTCATATACATAATATGCATGTTATAGAGGCCAGTGTAAACATATAAACTACACTTCGTAGTTATTACAAAAAACCATATGTATTTTCCTGGCATATTCCATCATAATTCTGTAACGTGCAAAAACATTTCAGAAAAAAACTCAGTGCACAAAAACGGTCTTAATCATTTTTCAAAAACTTCAGTTTCCGAGTAATTTGGTCATTACATTTCAATAGGTTTTAAAATTGCTCTATTCTCAAGTGCTGGAAATCTTACTTTTCCCTATAAAAGCTCACATGCAAAGACTAGTGAGGGGATATAGGAAATATTCGAAGACATCCAATAAAAAATCAAAGAGCATTAAGCCACTATAGGAAAGAATAAATCATGTTACAATGATGGCACACTATAGAAACGAGGGCAAAACTTCCCTAAATGGTTTTTAATGACTTCCTTAAATGATCTTCGTTAGGGAAAAATATAAAATATATGCAAAAGAAACATTAGAAATATTTGCATCGATTACTGAAATATTTGAATCGATTAATTTAATCTATCAATGAATTTTTTTACAGAAATTAATATATGAAATCGATTTTTGTTTCGTGAGTGCATCTATCATATATATGGAGAAAAACTTGGTCGTCTATAGTCATAGACTCCTTGAGGTCAAAATGTGGAATGGTAGCTGAATTGTTTTCTCCAATTCCTTGAGGATGTTTTTACAAATATTTATGTCATGTGGTAAGTCTAAATTTAGTAACACCAACTGTTGCAGTAAGGGACTGGGAACTCAAGTCCTGTTTATCAGAGACTTCACATACTCATAACGAACAAATAGTTTTCAGAAACTTAATAGTTATAACATTGATAAATAATCAAAACCTTAGAAAGGTCTGGTTACAATAAAGAGGAATTTTTAATATGATGGACTGAAACCAGTGGAACTCACACAATTTTCGATCGCCACCCACTTTCTTTAAATAATAAATCACTCAACCCCGATGAGGATTTTTCGGTCGAAGGAATTTCTTTTTAAATTAGTCTTAGAAGTCTACGCACATATGGTGGTGCCAGGCTCAATTTTAAGTGGAAAAAGCCTCTCCATATGCGACCAATTTAAGAAAAGAGAACCGGTGTCGTTGAACAAGTCGTTAGCGGAGTGTTCAATTTAAGATAATTACAGCCACTACCGGGGAACCAGATGCTCCGACACACATGCTGACCGGAGGATTCGGACTTTTTCCCACGTGGTGGCGAAGTCATCTAGAATGTTCTGGAATTTTCTGAAAGAGGTGGTATATAAAGGAAAGAAGGGAGAGATAACTATGGAGGTAAGATAACTATGAGACGTGCTTCCCTTCTCTATTCTGGACTTAAAACACTATCTCGCTGATTTTCAATTGATGATTGTTCTGTTTTAGGACTGATCAATTGATAATGGAATCAATTGGTAATGGATCAATTGATAATGGAAATATTGTATCATAGATCTGCAAATATATGTGAATAAACAATATATATGCATATATGTAAAGAAAGAGTAGTTTGTGTGTCCATGAAAACCATAAACGAGCTACTTTACCACACTGACACAACACATGGTTACGAGAATTAGGAAAATGTTAAAAATGAAATAAAATAAAGAAATTTTTCACAAATTATTTCAAAAATTAGGGAATTTGGGGTATCTGTTTACTTCGCATTATAACAATGAAAAGATGTCTTGTTTACATTCTGACTAGTTTTTGGCAAATCTAGTGAGACTAAAACATCATATTTGGTCTCTGGTATCTTTTAAAGATCAAGAGACTCGAAAAAAATATACATATTTCCAATCATCAGTAGATGCGAAAATAATCTTTTCAGAAATAGGAAAATTTTATTGTGCGTTAAACACTCTTTCTTCTTTATAAATAAAGCTCTCAATTTTTCTAGCTTGAAAAGTTTTTTTAATTGTTTCAAATTTTTACCATTGTTTTTTTCATTGTTAAGTAATTGCGCACATGATATCATCAGAACAGTTGTCTAGAACACCATGAAATTTTATACAGGAGCAATTTAAACATTTATCATCAAATGGCCTACTATCATGTCATTCGTACCATAAAAATAGTAATTACATTAAAATTTATGATTTTTTTTTAATTTTAAAAAATATAAAAAAAATGTTTCCCTGTGAATAACTACGAATTTCATTTCAAATTTGGTAATTTTAAAGATATATTATATGACTTAATTTTAAAACTAAAAAAAATATGTATATTCATTAATATACAGACGCAAGTCTGCACGCAATGACACAACATTGTAAAAACAATGGTTGAAATTTTAAACAATTAAAAAAATTATTTACGATCGTAGGTCATAATCTGTATTCGAGATGTACACATAATATTCTTCCGTTTTTCTGGGTTCGTTAGGATTGAATAAAAGCTCTTCAGAAACCGCACACAAAATAAAATTTATTATTCTGTAAATTCTTCAGGCACATACATAAATCCAAACAGAAAACACGAAACAACTGTCTTCTATACAACAGAAGACTCAAAAAACATAAGTCAGGATGCAGAGTCTTCGATACAATACCCGCCTAGCGCAGTTCCAACACATTCAGTTCTCAGAAGAAATTGAATTGAGTTCCATTGCCAATGTCAGGTATATTTATAGACTTCCAAAGCGCCCCCTATCGGTCAGCCAGCTAGATATCACTAGAAGCTTCTAGAAAGGTCTAGACGGCAAGTTGGTGACCATTTGGCGAAATAT
Organism: Dolomedes plantarius; assembly: GCA_907164885.2. Classification (NCBI taxonomy): domain Eukaryota; kingdom Metazoa; phylum Arthropoda; class Arachnida; order Araneae; family Dolomedidae; genus Dolomedes; species Dolomedes plantarius. The sequence goes on along the minus strand of OU015490.1, from coordinate 208,653,704 downwards.
CGCCAAATGTGACGAATTATCACCACATTTGGCGTCCTAAATAAGTCACAATCCATCGTCAATTTGGCGAAAACATTCATATTTGGTTTAGATTACCGTAGACTCGTAAAATTAATAGCATTGTGTATGTTATAGAGGCCAGTGTAAGCATATAATCTCTCAGTATTTCATCATAATTCTAAAACGTACAAAAACATCACAGACAATAACTGCTTACACAATAGCAGCCTTATTTTTTTTCAAAAACATCAGTTTTCAGGTAATGTACTCAATATCTTTTAATAGGTTTCGAAACTGCTCTAATCTCAAGTGCTAAAAATCGTCCTATTTCCTATAAAAGTTTAAATGCGAAGACTATTGAGAGAATAAAGTAATTTTCTACGACATCCAGTGGAAAATCACAGAGGATTAACCCACTGTAAAAAAGAATAAATCATATTACAACGATGTCACTCTGTAGAAACGAGGACAAAACTTCCCTAAAGGGATTCCTCAAATGGTTTTCGTTATGAAAAATATGAAATATCTTCAAAGGGAACATTAGAAATATTTGAATCGATACCTGCAGAAACATCCTATGGGAATATTTTAAAGTTATGATAAAAACAGTTAAAACTGTGTAATTTAAAATTTTAATTCAATCCCATCTCCAAACGTTACGCTGCGTTACTGTCTGTGTGACGTCAGTGCGTCCGCATACATCATGCTGGAATGATGTATGCGTCCCGCCTTATCAGACGATCACTGTACTCCGAGATGCGAAGACGTCCCTCTCGCGCTGTTTATTTTCATTGTTCTAATACTTAATCAAGATATAATAAAGGATGTTTAAATTTAATGTTGCTGTGGTCGTTGCCTCCCTTCATATATATATATATATATATATATATATATATATATATATATATATATATATATATATATATATATATATATATATATATATATATATATATATATATATATATATATATATATATATATATATATATATGTATATATATATATATATATCTGTGTATATATATATTTATATATATATATATATATATATATATATATATATATATATATATATATATATATATATATATATATATATATATATATATATATATGTATATATATATATATATATATATATATATATATATATATATGTGTGTATATATATATATGTGTATATATATATATATATATATATATATATATATATATATATATATATATATATATGTATATATATATATATATATCTGTGTATATATATATTTATATATATATATATATATATATATATATATATATATATATATATATATATATATATATATATATATATATATATATATATATATATATATATATATATATATATGTATATATATATATATATATATATATATATATATATATATATATATGTGTATATATATATATGTGTATATATATATATATATATATATATATATATATATATATATATATATATATATATATATATATATATATATATATATATATAAAAATTCAGTGGTAATACACTCAAACCTGTTTTTGTGCGTTGGATAGGGACCGCATAAAAAAAGTCGCACAAAACTTCCCGAGTAGATGTAAAAAATATTTTTCGCAACACATTTCAAAAGTATTTTATGCTGTGAATAGGGACCGCATTAAAAAAGTCTCACGTAGAAAATAACTCAAAACCTTACAAAATAACTAGGAATTAAATAATCAGCATTAAATACTGGATCCGGGCAATATCCACCATCTTCAATAATTTTTGCTCACACTTTAGAAAAATTTTTAGCGGCTGTTTCATCAGTGGATGCAACTTCGCTCTTTATCTTCAGATTGTGAAGTGCGTGTCGTTGTAAAAACCCTACTAGCCTGCCGCTGCTTGCAGAAAATTTCGGGCTTCTAATGTGAAAAGATGAACTAGACGGTTCTAAATCCTTCAGCTGATTATAAAACCGTATAGCTTTGTCTTTACTTAATTCCCCGTCAATGGGGATTCGTTTTCTCTATCAAAATGTTTCTTGAATGCGACGCTCGTTTAGCGCTTTCGTTTGTGGCACAGTTACTAGATTTATTTATTTCACCTGCACGTTTTTGTATGCCTCTTATAGTGCATTCACCTAATCCAAATTCTTTACCAAGAGCTGTGGATCCTTCACCTTCTGCTATTCGTTTTTAATTTGTAGTCTTAGTTTATAAGTAAATTTCCTTTCTTTTCGCTTTGTTTTTGCACTTATTCATTTTCAGGGATTGTACTGTAGATAATTGAGGGAGCAAATCAATATTGTAGAATTCTTGAAGTCTCACGAAGATTATCTGAAGGAGTTGGTGACCAAAAAAGTTCACGGGATCATTGAAGTAGTTGTAAAACACCGTACCTTTCGAAGCCGGAGAGTTATCAGGGAAAACAGTGAACGAAAAAAAAGTCCTGAAGTATAGGAAGAGTTCAAATATGGAAAACAGTTCTGCAGTCGAAATATCAGCAAAGGAGCTAGCAGATGAATCTTTGATTATACCTTCAGACCATCGTGTAAATTAAAACCAACTTCATTTCGGCCGAATCGAAACAGGGTCGTATTGGATTGCGCCGAGCAACAACCTCAGGAGACTCTTGTCAACATCTTTAGAATTTCGTAAAGGTAACTACAGGGCTAAAATAATATACCAAGGCTTTGGTTAAAATAAAATAAAAATATTTATTGTTCATCAGCAATCATTGAGCCTCTCTTGATTCTAAAGTTGCAGATTATTTACAATACATTTACGGTGAACTCAAGTCAACATGAGCCAAACAAAAAGGATGTGACCGTTCCTGTCAAAACAAGTCAGAAGAATATTTTCACAAACATAGTTGTTCAATATAAAAAAGGAAGCCTCCGACGCAGAGTTTGGCATCGCCAAATCTGGTGGTGTGCTTAGTTGCAAAAATTTAAGAGAAAACAATCTCTAACCGAAAAAAATAGCTCACTGAATTATCTTATTTTTACCTCTGGACAGGAGTGAACAAGAGAAGCAAGGGTTGCAACAAACTTAAAATATCGCCAAAGGGGAACGCAGCACAGCAGGTCGCGAGCGAACGACCGGACGAGAACGAGGAGTTACCGCCAGGAGCGCACGTCGGCCAGATTCCTGGTAAAAGGAAAACGGCTATTCACCTCCAAAAAGTACCTAAACATACGCCAAGTATTAGAGAGAGAGCGGGGCGCAGACAACTGATTTGCCTAGTGAAAGCTGACATAAAAAGGCGCCTAATTTGATTGGACGTTATTCCCTTACCAGAGAGAAGAAATAAAGTCTTCCCACGTAATGAAACACAAAACTCGCCGACAGATCTTATCGGGGAAAAAGGGGGCGATAAGTCTACACTCATTGTCCAAGACGGTGATTTAAGCAGCAATTAGCCTACCCCCAAGGAAGGAAAAATATCCTGTCCTTTTTAAACAGGGCTGTAGTACTATCAAATTCAATTATATAGAAAATGGAACTTGCGTTTCCAAGGAAACGTAACTGATTTTTAAGAGGGTTCCCAGGCAATAAAAGAAACAGGTGCAGCAATTTTACAAATGCAATTAAAAGAACACCAAAATGGTGCAGGGTGTCATAGGGACATGACAATAGTGCTACGGCTAGGGGCAGGAGAATTGAAAATTACGGGACGAAGTAAATAATTGCTAAATGCAAGAAAGAAACATGGCAAAGAAGCATGACGGGGAATAAAAGAGAAGGGAAGAAAGCCAACAATAAATCGAAACTAAAGACAAAGATTGTGCTAGTAGGGAGAAATAAAAGTATAAGATAAAAGTTCGAGAGAGTGAATTGCAACGAGAAGAAGAAAAGAAGAAGGGGGAGACTAAATTTATGATGGTTGTAAAACAGACCACCCTGCTAGATGTCGGAGCATGGGAAAAAAGTTAAGTTAGAGGGAGAATTTTATAACTTCCGTCCTCGATGCGCATTGGTGAAAAGGGGATTGAGAAGAGGCAGCCACGGACGAATGGCGATGGCATGGTAATAATATGGCCAGTGGAAATTGTAAGAAGCGGAGTCAGCATTAATAAGAGAAAATAATATGAAATAAGATAGCGAGGCAAAAAAAGAGGAGAGTTAGTTAGAAGTTTGAAAAAGAAGTAGTATCAACCTGACGAATATGTACGAAGTACGCCCAATGATAGTAATATAAGTCGTGGCACATGCAAAGTAGCCCGAGGAAGAGAGCGCCCCAGTGTACTGTACCGTGGGTTTGCAACGAGTGAAGGAGCCCTATTACCTACGAAGAGAGTGCCCCAGTTTCCTTTATAGAGTGTCTGCAATGATCGATGGAGACTTGTAAAATAAGAAGAGAGTGCCCCAGTTTCCTGTATCGAGCATCTACAATGAGTGAAGGAGCCCTGTACCCCATGCAGAGAGTGGCCCAGTTCCAGTGCGATAATAGTGCAACGAAATTCGTCATTGCGAGTGTCAGTTTCCCAGAGAAGTGATCCAGTGATCATCTGTAGAGGTATCGTCCTTTTGTGTTTCCTCTTTATATTTTACCTTCATTGCTTCTCATTGTGTAGCCTTAATAACTAATATAGAGAGCGATGAGGAAGTGATTTGAGTATAGAATGCTTATGGAGATAAATGATAATTTGTAAAAAAACAATTTAGTTAACATGATGCTATGATGGTATATGAGTAAATATTAGTAGTAAATTGATCAAGATTAATATGAGTGATTATGCTTATAAAATCATATCATAATAATTGAATGAATTAAATATATGTGTCGTAGATAATTAACTTAGTAGGAATAAAGTTGTGAGTAATATGTGTAGATGAAGTATGAAATATTCAGTAGGAGTAGTATAAAAATAATTGAATGAATTGAATATATGTGCCGTAGATAAATAACGTAGTAATAATGAATTTGTAAGTAATATGTGTAGACGAAGTATGAAATATTCAGTAGGAGAATTATAAAAATAATTGAATGAATTGAATATATGTGTCATAGATAATTAACGTAGTAGTAATGAATTTGTAAGTAATATGTGTAGACGAAGTATGAAATATTTAGTAGTAGTATTGTATATCATATCATATATATATATATATATATATATATATATATATATATATATATATATATATATATATATATATATATGTGTGTGTGTGTGTGTGTGTTATAATCAATAAATTAATTTGTCATATTAAACCAGAGTTGATTTTCAATCATTTGGGAATCACAATGAATGCAATGTACTATCCACAATCTTGACCAACCTTAATTAATACAATTAATTATTAAGAAATTCTCTCCAACAAATAAAATAATATTCAAAATCGAACTATATTTACTTTCACCGTCACACAGGGCATAGCTTTAGAGACCTCCCACGTATTGGGGAACATCTAAAAATTAAGCTATTCTATTGGTTAGCTTGAGCTATAAGCAGGTTAGCCTGAAGGAATTAGCGATTAAATTACTTAACATTTCATAATTACCAGTGCTTAACGTAAATATATTTAACACATAGACTATAACGAAAATTCTCGTTATATGGATTATGTCTAAAAATAAAATAAAAATCCTAAAAATTTATATCTAAATAAAAAAAATAATAAATTTACCTTCAATTTACGCTTTGAAATGAATGTTATCTTAATGGTCCAGTAATATGAAAGCACTTTGAAGGACATAAATTAAATAATGCGATTATATAATTCAATACATATGTAATGTAATTGGCTAACGCAATACTGCATTTTATTTGCAAATCAGTATTAGTACATATGTAATGTGATGAAATATCAAAAATCGGAAAAACTAAATGGCCGATCAAACTTACTAATTTTTTTTAATTCATAACTTCGTCGATTATGTTCTAATTTGATTGAAATTTTCATATACCGCACAAAAAAAAATGGCACAAAAACAGGTTTGAGTGCATTTCAAACTATCTATTAGTATTAGGTATAAAAATGTCTGAGGTGTCAAAACAATGAATAATAATTATTTCTAGTGTTTCTTTTGTAAATATGTTAAATATGATGCTATATGATATACGAGGGTTTTGCGTCACTGTTAAAAATATTTATAAAAGTATCATATTTTATTCTCTTTTATATAATATTATATTCATGTTAAGTATACCTTATAATTTTTTTTATTTTTACATTGACGTGAATGTTTAGAAAGAAAATATAACTCTATGAAAGCTGGGAAAAAAAGAGCAGATATATAATAACTTTATAATACTGAAAGTTCAATTTTTATCGGCGCCGTAAAATTAATAACGCCTTACCTGGCACTTTAGAGAAACGATCTAAAACTAACAACACTCTACGTCAAGAATTCATTCTTCCTTTCACCAGCTGTCTTATTAATCTTCGGGAGCGTATTCTAGACCGGAATTCTTTTCATTTCCTAGTCTATTACACACGCGTAAGCTTGTATTCAGGTTCATAACTGCTGAGACTGAAATATTTGGCGAAAAATATCATCCGCGGATGTTTCATTTCATTAAAACTGGATCTCTTTTTTTAAATGACGGGGAAATTGTATGAAATGTCATAAAATTATATAATAATAATAATATTAAATATATACTGTGGAATCTCTATCGATCATTTCCCGAATAATAATCGTTTTCCCGTGTTTGTCGATTATTTTATCCCATCACGATGATAATATTTATTTCTTAAGTTCGCGTAACTATAGTTTTCCGCATTTATCGTTTCGTGCGATAGATCCTTTAAAAAACAATGAATAGAGGTTTCACTATATATATTCATTACATTCTGAACTAGATAGAAAAAACTTTAACTGAATTTAGCTATAAAACTCAAAGTACTTTAAGATGGAAAAGTTCCTTTAATTTATATATATATATATATATATATATATATATATATATATATATATATATATATATATATATATATATATATATATATATATATATATATATATATATATATATATATATATATCCAACGACAAGATCGTCCACTGAGTAGTACATATGTGCTCGTGTACACCAGTGTTTTCATGTGTCCCCAAAAGGAGTGTAATAGATTTAGTCCGTTGAGTGTGGAGCCCAACCCACAGGTCTCTCACGTCCAATCCACCATCCAGCGTATGTGGCACTCAGGAAGTGGAGGACCGTGGTGCTAAATAGTGGTGCGACTCTAGCATACATAAACCACATGTCTCTCAGTGTGGTTATCGGAAGAGCTTGCAAGGTACCAGGAAGCACTTGCTCCATGAAGACAAGGTACACTGCGCCGGTGAGACATTCTGGCAAAAGATATGGTCCCACCAGCCAATCATCAACGATACCTGCCCAAATGTTCATTGAAAATCTCTTCTGGTGTTTGCTAGAGTCAGTAGCTGGGTCTTTCTCTGTTCTAAATAGTATTCTACAACTTATAATTTGGTTTATGATGATTCTTTTTCCAGTGACGAAAGTTCAACTTGGACATTGAACTTTACGCTCTCCTGACAGACTGAGGGGATTGTGGCCCTAGGTTCCATTGACAGTAATGTTCGTCTTGAAGCGTACTATCACCCCTCTTATTTTGGCGACATAGTTTATGATCACCCTGTATATCAAAAAAGAAATTAGATTATAAAAATTAGACGAATTTATTTTACTTTTCCTTCAAAGGAACGCTTGTGTCCTTTAGATTTTGAAACTGGTTAAATGTCTCTTTTTAACCTATAACAGTAATCTGCCATCTTATTGGCATTCCAGTGTCCAGGATATCATTTTCCCATGCATTTTATATCCTGGTGAAATCTCTCACCCTGTTCCTCTCTCACCGCAACAAGATTTTCAGGAAAATTCTCAAAATGGGAACACAAAAAGTTTATTTTTTGCTCATGCTACAACCCAGTTCTTTAAAGATCTATAACATTTTTTCAGTATCATTGTACAGTTAGGATCCTTGTAATTTCCTGAAAATTTTCTGAATGACGTCCTTGAAACTAACCCATGCTTTTTTCTCTATTGATTTCACTTTTTCTTAATTTTTTATCCTTCATTAACTTTCTTTTATCTGGGGCGACGAGCACACATTCTTCGATTTTACCTTTCGATATAAAAGGGAGAAAACATCATTTAAATATCGAAAGAAGTCACAATTTTTTTTCAAAGCTTTAACAAATTGGTTTATCAACCATAGTTTTATGTACAAACGGTGGTAAGAGGCCTTGTTTCGGATCCACTAAGTTCTGCCGAATCACATTCTTTGATCCTGGTTTTAAGTGTATCCTTAGAGGTCATTCTTTCCTTATCCAGTGTTTGTTTTTATTTCTATTACCCCCCCCCCCCTCACACAAGAAACAAGGCATATTTGTATAGCGACCTTTCTGGCTTAACAACGTGATTAAAATTTCGAAATCTCCACCAATTTGCTATTTTTCTTGATATTTTATTTTATTTAGGAAAAAATCAAGGTTTTCCTCATGATTCTTTTAAAATTACTGGATGTTCTAAGATAATTGAAGCAAGAACATTACCATTTTTCAGTAAGACACTTTATAAGCTTCTCTTTTTAAGCTTCTAGTCCCCACTGAGATGGATCATGATCAGTGGTGGAAGAAAAATTCGCTATAAGTCCAGGAATATATGTACACTAACAATACAAGTGAAGCTGTAAAAAGTATAAATAAACGAACATAATAAATGTGTGTTATCACTACAATATGAATATTTTTAGTATTTATTATTAGTAGTTTACGTAAGTTTAAACAGTTACCGTAAAATTACTAAATTAATGTTATTGATTTCGCATTTTTCGGTCATTGGAATACCTTCATTGGAATATTTTCATTGCAATTTTTAATTACCTTAAATTTTTTCTTTCTTCTTTACTATTTAACTTTACAGTAATAATTTTTTAACCTCTTTGCCTTATTTTTACCTTATTATATTTTATTATCCTAATTTTAAATTTTAAGTGCTGAGCACACGCACCTTGATAACTTATAACTTGCATACAGGAGATAAAGTCGTCACGATCAATATATATATATATATATATATATATATATATATATATATATATATATATATATATATATATATATATATATATATATATATATATATATATATATATATATATATATATATATATATATATATATATATGTATATATATATATATATATATTCGCCCAATCAATATATATATATATATATATATATATATATATATATATATATTGATTGATTGGGAGAAAACGAAACTCGAAAACCGTCAGCGGCGGAAACGCGGGAGCCGATTCATCTAACAGCCCATCTCTGTTTGGAGATCATGTGATCAAACCCCGAACGGTTAACATACTTCTTTATCAGTCTGACTTTGGTGTTTCGTGGTATGACAACGGATAATCTATATTCGCATTCGTATAATTCATTTATTCCTTTTTGTCATGTTTTTGCTTGATTTGATGTAAACCGTGAAATCAGGTGTAATTCGATTCTAACTAAATGTGGAGTTCAAGATCATAGGCCTACTTCTTAGTGGGTGATGTGTCCAGCCAAGGGAGATGGGTAAGTTACCCAATCGTCTCTATTCTTTAATTACATATTGTATATTGTCATTCTTTTAAACCATTCTTTATTCGCAAAGGGGAAGTTTAATTCTCCCCATATATATGTATATATATATATATATATATATATATATATATATATATATATATATATATATATATATATATATATATATATTTATATATATATATGTGTGTGTGTGTGTGTGCGTGTGTGTGATAATAACGGCCCACCATTATATATCTAAAGCGTATTTAAAATTATCCTGTTATTAAAGCACTACCCCTTTATCCAAAATTGCAACCTAAAAGTAAAATAAAATAATTTATCGTAGCCCTGCTGATCATGATACAGGCATGTGAAGTAGCTGAACTCAATAACATCCCCAGATATGAGTGTTAGAAGTTATGAGATTCCCAATGTCAGTATAGTGTCAAAATTCTTGAAGAGCCCTCGAACCACACTGTATTTATGGGTTCTGTAGCGTCAAAACCACACTTTATAAGAACTTTATGGCCACTTATACTGCACCTAGGTCAATAGTTCGCGGTTCTAAGAAGCACGGGATCTAGCAGTACAGTCCCCGATAATCTTAAGTGGACACGTGAACTCTACGAATCTAAAGTCGCCCAATTGTGATTCATACCTGCCATCAGCTCACAACTGGGTTAATAAAATACGAACTCTCTTATAAACACTTATACGAACGCTCTTGTAAGTTTTGGTACTCACATTTGTACCTCCATGTTTCTTGACAACTGGACAGGAAATGAAAGAAAAACAGCCTCCTTTCTCTGGCTTACTAAATGGTCGACATTGTCAATGTTCAAGGACACTCTCTGACACCTTTTATGAATCCTTTGGAGGGACTTCTCAGAGTTCATTTTAATACAGACCTTGTCACCTTTACCAATAAAAAGTTAGATTTACCAGAATATCTTCGGCAAATTGCTCTAAAAACACTTAACAGTATTCCCTTTGGTGGCCTTCTAATATATTCAGATGTCAGTAAAAATGAGTATTTCAATTATGGTAGTGTTATCTTGGTGAAAAATCCTTTGAGTAACTTTACTATTAAAATCCGATATCCATATCACTGCTCTATTTTTTGATCGAAACTAATTGCAATTAAATAGGGTCTCAAGGCCGCAGCTTTCTGCACTTCCTATAAAGATATATGGATTTTGACTGATAGTCGCTGTTCTATCCAACACCTTCAGAACTGTCCTCATATTGGTGATAGAACTTCAGTGTCTGTTCTGACTTTACTGCAAGAACTCTCAATCTACCATGATATCCATTTGCAGTGGATCCCATCTGAATGGTCTCAAGGGCAACAAAGCGGCTCTTGCCCTAGCTAAGGAGGGAACTGCAATGCATTTGACCTCTAACAATTTAATTTTTTTAGATATCTGCTCAAGAGTTAAATCTGCCATCACCCTTTCATGGTGATCTCCTCCAGCACATGGCTGGTATTTTGGCAGACAGCCGGGCGGAGATTTGGCTTTTATGGGCAATCATGCTCAGCAGACTGCTTTGTAAAGGCTCCTAAGTGCCTTAAATTTTATCAAGGCAATAAGATCTTCGCCATTGGTAGAAAATGTAACATCAATCATTCCACCCATGCCCATCTTTTTTTTGCTTGGCTTGAGAAGAAGGATTTGACGAAAAATCTCCTACTTGTCTTGGATTTTTTAAATGTTTTTGGTCTCATAGATATGGTCTGATGGATCTGGTTTAGACTATTGGCTAAATGAGATAGGATTAGTAATAACAACAACTTCAAGACGGAATAAATTTCATTCAAGTAGGGACAATCTGGCGGTAGGTAAAGAAGACCTAATAGTCGGCACACTTACACGACCAATGGCAGTGACACGGAAGGCCTAACTGCGATTGAGTCCAGTGGTGGGATATGTCCCAGTACACTGGAAACACCATCCCCACTGTCCTCGGAAAAGCTGCTCCAGTGTCAAACATGGAAACGGACGGAACTACACTTTGATCTTAGAGAACAGGCCGAGAAGCGATAGCAGACGATTTTTTAAAATTTCACATGACTCCGGACGAGGGGCCGCCGAAGTGCTGTCCGAAAATTTTTCAAAAGAGTATACGCTCGCCGGGTGCCAGTTGCTTTCGACTCCCGGGATCGTGACTCAAAACACGTCGTCAAGATCAAGGTCAAGGCAATCGGGTTTATGGAGTCCCTAGCATTGCGAAGAATTGTACTGCTTTGACCTCCGAACGGATAATTTATTAAGGGGGCACAGGACCTTGAAACCCTGTAGTTGAGTTCCCAAACATAAATTTAGAAAAATCGCACGGCTGCCGCCTGGATCCGTTATCGGTCCTCTTTTTGGCCTGCAAAGAATATTCCGTTTCCCCACAGAGCAGAGGTAAAACGATAACTGCGTGCTAAAGGGCAGATACCTTGACGACGACTTTCGCAAAAACGAAACGGAATGACCGCTTCCAATCATGAGTTTAAGTACTGGACCACTGGCTCCATTTATAGGCAAGGCAGGGAACAAAAATCGGAGGTTTTTGCAGTATTAAAGCAAATATGTTGATATAAAAGAAGAAATTGATTTAAACTTGATAGATGTGGTGTCTAGCTTCGGAAAGAGTAGGGTCGACCAACACATGCCCAATTTCACGGGTCTTTGCAGTATGTCGTGAAAGGGAAATTTAAATTTGTACTAACCCATTATCGCCCAACTTAATTTAAAGCATAAAAATAAGTAAAATTCTTTTAAATTATATTTAAGACATCAATATTAATCTAACCTAGAGAAATAATTCCATTCCCATCATTACAGCTCGAGATAATTAGTGTCCTATATATCGCACGTTGGGCGTTTGTAGAAGTTTGGAATAAATATGGTGTTCCCGTGTGTCTTTCATAAATGTGACAACATACTTTATCCTGTTTAGCATTTTTGAATTTATAATGATTAATTTAATTTATATTTAAAATGAAAGGAAGAAAAAATACTTATATGTTTCACACAAAAAAATTTAATTAGGACAATTTTCAGGTCTTTTTTTCATATAGTTATGAATGATACTTGGGAAGACAATTTGTACAAGGTGTTACATTGCATTTTGATCAAAATATAAGAGGCTTTCCCTGACAATTCTGGAATTGACATCTTTTTAGTTTATCTCTTTTGAGAATTATGTGGTCTTCCCCAACTAATTTGACAGCATTGATTACTTATTCTTTGATGTTTGTGTTAACACCTTAACTGCCGATACTTTTTCGAGTGGTGTTTCCTATTTTGAGGTACGCAATGACACTATATCGCCTTATATCTTCCAAGCTTTTATTCTCTTGTTAACCATATTTAGCATGTGTTTACATTGTTAGCATGAGTTTACAATTGCCATATCAATTATACGTGTGAAAATCGGCCGACACCATTTTTTCCCACGAATTTTAATTTTATGCTTTTCTAGTAGCCAATCATGGTGGTCAACTCCACCCACATACTTGTTGTAATTGTTTATAAGACATGGTTGCATAGGTAGAGATTTTTCCATCTGCCCTTTTTCAGGCCTTGAAACAGTTTTCAGAGGTTTAATTTTGTTGAAATTTGTCGCAACAGTAACACATCTGTTATCGCTCCATTTGACTATCGTGCTATTGCGTTTATCGTCAAAGCGATAGTCATATGAACATCGATTTTTCTTTTTCAATGTTGCATCAGTCATGTAAATAATATTGACTACTATTGAAAAGCATATGTCTCATTTTCCGGAAGTTAATAGGAAAAGAATCACCTTGCTAAGTATTAAATAGTAAGCTATGGAATAGTTAGCATCAACATAATCGGAAATAAGGTAAAATAAAAAATTTCTTTTTCGATATATCATAACTTTTTTTCCGGATTTATATTCTTTAACATAATTAGTAGATCTGATTTTTTTTCAGATGCCTTAATATTTTTTTCAGATGCCTTACATGAGCTTAATATAAGCATATTATGTATAGTATTCTTTAATTGAGAGACAGTACCTGTCACGTAGCAACTAGAGACAAGGTATTTTACCTGTATAGTGCTTCTCGACTGCCACTTTGCCGAGCTAGATCCGTTTCTTTAAGCTCCTAAAAACGTATGCATAGCCTACTGTCAGAGGGAATAAACATGTCAAGCCGTTCTTTTTATATTTTATTTCTACATACAAGAACACGAACACAACACAAGTCAGACCGCATTAATGAACTAACATTACACATATATAACAAAATCCTTTTCTTGCTCGTTGCCAAGCAATCATTTAAATCTCGGTTACAAAAGTTCTATACGTCATTTTAGGTTTTCGAAAGTCCATGGTGAGGCAACATTCTCCCCTCCTTGAACAGGGCAGGACGTACGACATGCTCAACCAAGATTCTCGGGGTCCACACCAAGCCGCTGCACTGGTGGCGGGACACGACCATATCTGGTTTGCTGTTGTGGCCTAGGTGGAGCTTTCTCATCACAAAGTTCTAAAGGGCACAAACGTTGGCATGGACGCAATAGTTCACCATTGTTTGTTTTGAGTCTTACTACACGAAACTGTCCATCTCTACCTTTATACATCTTCAAGACTCTAGCCATCGGCCACTGAAGACGTTTCAGATTGTCATTTTTCATTACTACTAAATCTCCTTCTTTAAATTTAGTAGATTTTTTAACTAGTGAAAATTCACGAAGAGTTCCCAAATATTCATTGCGAAATCGTTGACGGAGATCTTCTCTTAATTTTTGTCGGTATGTAAATCTATTTTTAAACGTGGTTTTATCAACTAAGTCCAAATCTGGAACGTATGTCCTTGAAAAACATTTCGGGTGTGAGAGGTGTTAGGTCATTTGGATCTTCCGATACATATGTTAGCGGTCTCGCATTCACTATACTTTCTGTGTCACAAATTATGGTGTGTAGCTCTTCGTAGCCAAGGCGAGCTTTTCCCAGAACTCGCTTCAAAATCGCTTTTATCATTCGTATTAAACGTTCCCAGAAGCCCCCCCCCCCCCCCCCCGGCGCCGAGTTAGGGTTGAACTTCCAGTGAATTCTTCTCCCAGCTGCGTAATCTTCTATTTGTTTCCAATCTATAGAATTTAGTTCTTTGTTAGCAGCAACTAGATTGGCTCCATTATCACTGTATCTGACATGAGGTCGACCTCTTCTCGCAATGAAGCGTCTTAACGTTAGGAGGAAGTTTTCAGCTGATAGAGAAGTTGGTAACTCCAAGTGTATCCCTCTGTAAATGGCGCAAGTGTATAACACAATCTAGCATTTTTGTCCATCTTTCAGAAATAAAGGTCCGCAGAGGTCTACTCCAACGAATTCAAATACACTGGCATATCGTACTCTATTTTCTGGAAGCGGAGCACTCAGCACTTCAGCTGTTTTTGATGAGAATCTTTGGCACTGAATGCATCTTTGCAGAATCTTTCTAATTGTCTTCCTACATCTAACTATCCAAAATTGTTCCTTCAAACTTGACAAGAATTTGTACTCCTGCATGATCCATTTCTTGGTGCTTTTCTTCAATTAATCTAGATGCTATGTTATGGTTTGCGGGTAGAATTACTGGATATCTGAAATTTTCTGAATCTTTTCTCATCGAAATTCTGGTACGGACTCTAATCAACCCCCTCTCATCAACAAAAGTTGAAAAGTTAAACAATTTCTTAGATTCCCCGGGAAAGCATTTCCTTTGGACATATTTTAGCACCACATGTTCTGCTTTATTGAGTTCTTCAACCGTTAAGTCAGTTAATAGACGATTTTCTTTCGATTGCTTAGTGTTTTCACAAAATCTAAGAAGCCAGGCCGTTACTTTTAGCATCTTTTTATGTGAAGAATCTTCTAATTGTCATAAATGTCAAATTCTTCGCCGGGGAGACATCGAGATCTGTTATAACGGTTTTTCTTTTTTCTGAAGCAATAACTTCGGCATCTGGAAGGATGTCACTTTTAGGCCAAAATTCGTGATTCTTTTTCAACCAGTCTGGTTCGTTCCACCACTGGGATTTTTTAAGGCATCAGGGGAACAACCTCTTGAAGGTAAGTCGGCTGAATTAAGATGACAAGGCACATGATTCCAATCATCAACATCTGTTAACTTTCGGATTTCTGTTACTCTATTTTGTACAAAAGTAGCCCAGCCACCATCATTCTTTATCCATTACAGGGCATTTTTGGCATCTGTCCAGTAAAAAGTTTTCAAATTATGAATATTCAGTTCTTTGATAATAGTACCTGCTAGTCTTGATCCAATCAAACAAGCAAGTAGCTCCAAACGGAGAATGGTAACTTCTTGCAATGGAGCCGCTCTCGTCTTTGCTTGTACAAATTGACAAGATATATCTTCCCCATTTTGCATTCTTAAGAAAATGCATGTGGCATAAGCAACTTTGATATTGTCGCAGAACACATGCAGATGTTTTTCACTGTTGCTTAGATCAATTTCTGAAAGTTTACGAGGAATTTTTATGTTTCTCAATAAATCCAGTTCTTGTTCCCATTTTTTAAAAGGTTTTGCCATCTCTTCTGGTAAAGCACTGTCCCAATTAAATTTATCCTTCGAACATTTTTGGAACATGAATTTTGCCATTAAAGTCGCTGGAGCTGTTAAACCAATAGGATCAAACACTGTATTAATTATAGAAAGTACGGATCTCTTCGTAATGGTTTTGTATTCTTCTTTGTCGTTGAACTTGCTTCTTTGTCGGGTGAAGGCATCAATCTGATCGTGTTATCAATCTGATCGTGTCCGGCGGTAGCTTTCTTATTCCAAATCAACCCGAAGACTGCTACATCATAATTTTCTTCGGACTCTACAGCCACATCGTCGAGGAAATCTTCCTCTGATAATTCGTAAATCATGCCGACTACTGCGAATGCATAAACGGCAAGGTTATGTATATAAGTCACATTAACTAAACAAAACAACTTAAGTTAAAAAATAACATAGTTATTGCCTAGCCATATCCGTGGCAACAGACTCTCTACTTGGAGATCTAAAACAAATTAAATTTTCGAGCTGGCCGTTTCCGGTTCCAGTCGACTTTTTCATTTCTGTATTACAAGCAAAGTTAAATTACAATACATTTCTTCTTCTTTTTCTTTTCTTTTTGAGTTCTATGTGTAACAGTAGACAAGTGGTATTACAACTCATACTACTCCAAAATACATCATGTAAAATTAATATCACAAACAATACATTAATAAATTCCCTCGGCACCTGTTTTGTACACACTGCCAACTTACATAATAATAACTAACTGTGTGCAATCTTTGCATACCTTTAAATTATATTTAGTTATCCTACATTATATATGTGTGTTTTTTTCATTTACTAATTTTCATTTACTAATTTTATTCTTTTATTTATTTTTTATCATTATTTAATTACTAATTAATTATTTATTCATTTTTTTCTTTTTAATTTTACTTCAACCTTCTTTTTCATCTCATAACGTAAGTTGCCCTGAGTCAGGCCCGAACTCACTACCTTCTACGCTGAAGTCCAGAGCCCTAGAACTAGCTCTGAGCCACTGATCTACTCTGGTGATCTTTTTAATTTCCCTTCAGTAACTTTCTCTCTCCAACCTTATTATGCAAAACACTAATATTATTTAATAATTCTTTGATCTAGTTGTTTCCCTCTAAATGCACATTTATTTTCTTCTCTTCTAATTTTTTCTTTCTTTCTTTCACTGAATCTTTTCTATCTCAAATTTCTTCTTCCTCTGAAAAATTTTCATCATTTTGTGTAAACTGCCAACCTCTTAAATCAAACTGGGCCGACGCTAAGATCTTCCTTGATGTCTATGAATTCTCGCAACTCATCTGTATTGTCTACGCTTGTAACGCAGTTATCCACATAAAAGGACGTTTTAAGTTTATCAGCTATCCTTTTAAATGATTCTTCAATTCTAACTAATAAATGAATTAAAGTAGCTGCTAATAAAAAGGGAGAAGCATTTATCCCCAAAACTACGCGGCAGTGTTTATACACTTGTAATTCGCTACAGTCACCGTCTTCATGCCACAGAAATTTTACAAATTTTTGATCATTTTTGGTCGCACACTTAGTCTTAACTTTCCTTTCCGAAATCTATGTACTATTGCAGGTATTAATTAAATTAAATTAGGACCCTTTGCTAGACAATCATTTAACGAAATAGAATGCTTTTCCTTCGCGGAAGCGTCAAAAACAGGACGTACAGGTGTTGTAGCATGCTGCCGTATCACAGCTCTATGAGGTAAAAAACGGCCATCGTCACCTGAATCCACTTGCTTCTTAATAATACCTTGATTTGACCAGTCCTTAAACACGTTTTGATAAGCCTCAAAATACCCGGATGCTTTCAATGATCTCACAGTTGACAGCAATCTTTTTTCTGCTAATTTACGATTTGAGGGTATCGGAGGATGATCTTTAAGCCAGGGAAGAGGAAAAATATACCTCCCGTTCGAATCCCTCTTAACTGTTGAATTAAACAAAGCTAATGTTTCTTTATTTAAATCATCTCTTCTTTTACTTTCTGCGGGTTCCCTTATGCCTAAAAGATCTAAATCCCATAACTCACTTATTTTTTCATTCTTTGCGAATATTGAGACTACAAGCATAGAACTGACCCTATTACATTTAGTTTGAGGAATCTTACCCATTAAAGTCCATCCCAAAAGTGTTTCTACTGCAGCTAATCCACTTGATAATATTTTAAATTTCCCTGTCAAAAGCTTTCCATAAATGTCTGCACCAATAAGTATATCAATATTGTTATGGCCCTCGAGAGTTTTATTAAAACCTTCAGAATCTGAATGTTTTACTGCTGTACTTCTTTAATCCAAGGACCATTCTTAATTTTAGGAATATTGGAACAGATTATCTCTTGATCATAAACATCAAAGTTACATAAATAATCTCGATACAGAGAACTTAGATGTATCCAATACCGATTGTGCGTTCTAGTTGCCTCAACACCCCCGTAAAGGCTATGAGTCATTTTTCCTTGTCCTACCGCTTTATAACCCATCTTGGAAATAACCTCTTTAGTTCCGTAACTTCGCATCGATCCCGTATCAAATACTATTCTTGAAAGGATTTGTTTATTACCGATTTTAATCTCACTGTTAAAGTTTGCAATAAGACATCTTGCATATCTGTTCTATTGGCCAATGCTTTATCATTAGTAACCGCATTTTCTGTAGAGGCGGGTCTCTTCTCAAACAGACCATCTGGTTTAAATTCCCAACAAATAATTTTTAAATGTGTCCTATTACACTCCTCACATTTTACGTTACTCCTTCAAAATTTGCTGGTATGCCTTCTGTCGTCGGTAGCTCAGGACACCACACAAAGTAATCACTCATGGACTGTTTAAAGCTCAGTTTATTACATATATCTATAAAAGACTCAGACCCATCGGTTACGCGGTCACAAGCACCGCAAAACACGTCTCTCCGATGGGGTCTCTCGATGAACTCTGGTAAACAAACACCCTTGTTTTTAAAAGGGGGCGCTGCTGCAACAGCGCTTGGGGGGTTGGTTCAGAACACCTTCGCTTTAAGCATTTGAAGCAAAATCCATATTTCAATAAGAAATCCTTTTTTTCTCTTAATGGGTAATTAGCAAACACGTTACATTCAGTCAAAAAAGGTTTTCCGTCAGTACAAGCAACACATAAATTATAACTTTTACCAGTATCATTTAAACAAATTTGACACAGTTGCATATTTTGATACATTCTTATTATTTAGAGGCCTTTCATTTTTTGTATTTAGCGAAGAGCTCAATTGAGAACTAAATTCTCTGTCGCGACTATCATGAAACAAAACTTTAGCTTTCTCCCTGTATGTTACTTCCTTTTTCAAAATATCAAGCACCCTTGAAACATCCCAATTCTCGTCTGAATCGCACTGTTTTGCTATTTCTAAAGCGATATCCTGGGGTAATAATTTAATCAATATTGGGCAAAGCAGGGAACCGTAATTGTTAGATTTTATGCCTAACGCATCTAAATTCCTAATTTCGGTTTCACATGCATCTAACAACTTTCTAAGAGCAAATATATCTTTCGATTTCTTAACAGGAGTTAAATACAAAAGCTAATTTAAATGACAGTGAACAACTACCGTTGTTTTTCCAAACCTTTCCTTTAAAATTTCAATAGCAGCCCGATAGTTATTACTCATTAAGCTTAAACCTTTAATCGCGTCAGACGCCACACCTGTCAAATAAGATCTGAGATAATTTAACTTACCGACGTTAGAAATTTCTGAATTTTTATTTATCGCTGAATCAAATTGATCGTAAAATCTTTGCCAATCTGGCAGATCACCATTAAAATTTTCAATTGTGAGTCGAGGGAGTTTTACGTAAGGGGATTCGAACGAGCGACTTATCTCCTTCTCCTCTTTCTGATTTACAGTCAAACTGGAATTATTTTGGTTTTGTAATCTAATAATCGCTTTCTTGACTTTTGTACTATACACTACTATACTTGTGTTGTACTCATCACATTTCAAAACTTCAGATTCCACGTCATCCACTTTAATATTATCAAATATTTGACTATATAATTCATTTAATTCTTGTTTTTTAAGATCCAATTCAGCAAGACATTCATCGAGTTCGTCTTCATAATAAGTATTGTCTTTATGTTTTGTTTCTATTCTATTAAGTCATTTTGTTGTTTGGGTTCTAACAGTAGAACGTTTCGTTTTTATTACTGCATCCATAATATGTACTAAAGACGGCAAGCTCATTAATATCTTTTTTTAATTCAAACAAACTACTTGAAATCTTTAGTACATCCAGATTGATAAATATTATTTCCTTATTGCAGTATCTTTAATTAGATCAATTTAGATGAACGTCATAAATCGGAATCAAAAGTTACGTCATTATAAATACCGACATCGACACACTTTCCTTCATAAGTTAGCAAAAATGGCAGTCCCTGTTCCGGGCACCATTAAATGTTACGTAGCAACTAGAGTCAAGGTATTTTAACTGTATAGTGCTTCTCGACTGCCACTTTGCCGAGCTAGATCCGTTCCTTTAAGCTCCTAAAAACGTATGCATAGCCTACTGTCAGAGAGAATAAACATGTCAAGCCGTTCTTTTTATCATTTATTTCTACACTAGCCGGGCGAAGCCCGGCTTTGCTCGAGCTTCGCCTAGCTACGCTCAAGCCATCCGTCCACCAGATGAAGTTTCAATAAAGTGTGAAAAATTTTCATATTGGAACACAAAATTGCGTGTATTATTTTTGCATTTTAAATTTTTTTCTTAGATTTTAGGTCATTTTGAAGATAACTGTCATATGTATCATGTGTGAGAGGGAAATTAAAATATCATGTGTGAGGGCTTTAAGATTTTGTGCAGAGTGATAGGTGTTTTAGGTAAATTTCATTAAAAATTACTTCAAATTGACCAATTTATAAAAAAAGTATGCTATTTACAGGTAAGTTTTTGTCTCTTTTTTAATTTTTAAGTGCTATTTTCCCATAAAATATGAAAAAAACCTTTAATTTTTTTTAATTGATTCCGAACGTAGACAGTCACCTTAATTCCTACTTGAGAATGATAATAAAAAATGATGAAAGAATAAACTGTACCCCCCCCCTATTAAAATATTTAAAGTAATAAATTCTGTTTGAATAATTAATTTCTGAACAATTGGAAAATTAACTAAACGCAAAATAGAAAAGTAAATAAAACATAATTATATTCCATTGGCCTTCAAAAATATCCAATAATACAATTTGCTTAGCAAATACAAAATAAACAAAAAAAAGAACAATAATGGTGTATAATAAATAGTTTTTTATTTGCGGCTGTTTTTATAAGGAAAGGAATGACGAATCGGGGAAAATTTTCATATTAGAACATAAAATTGTGTGTATTATTTTTTGCATTTTAAAATTTTTTCTTACATTGTAGGCCATTTTGAAGATAACTGTCATAGGTATCATGTGTGAGAAGGAAATTAAAATATTAGCATTAGGATTTTGTGGACAGTGATAGGTGTTTTAGCTAAATTTCAGATTAATATTCTACGTTCGAAGTCAATTTTTCAAAAAAAATAATTTTTTAAAGATTTTTTTGTCTTTTATGGTAAGATAGCACTACTTTATTTGAATATTCTTTCGTTTTATGCTTGTCTACAACTCTTTGCAATATTTCTGTGATATAATTGTAGTTTTATATTTTGGACTGTTTTTATAAGGAAAGGAATGACGAATCGGGGAATATTTTCATATTAGAACATAAAATTGCGTGTATTATTTTTGCATTTTAAAATTTTCTCGTAGATTGTAGGCCATTTTGAAGATAACTGTCATATGTATCATGTGTGAGAAGGACATTAAAATTTTAGCATTAGGATATTGTGGAGATTAATAAGCGTTTCAGCTAAATTTCACATTAATATTCTACGTTCGGAGTCAATTTAAAAAAATTTTCTTTTTTAAAGATTTTTTTTTTCTTTTATGGTAAAATAGCACTCAAAAATGAAAAAAAACTTGGTCAATTTGAAAAATTGGTCAATTTGAAGTAATTTTTATTGAAATTTAGCTAAAATGCCTATAACTCTGCATAAAATTATATTGCTACTATTTTAATTTCCTTCTCACACATGATACATATGACAGCTATCTTTGTATCATGTGTGAGAAGGAAATTAAAATATTAGCATTAATATTTTTATGCAGAGTTATAAGAATTTTAGCAAAATTTCAATAAAAATTAATTCAAACTGACCAATTTATAAAAAAGTATGCTATTTACAGGTAAGTTTTTGTTCCTTTTTTAAATTTTTAAGTGCTATTTTACCATAAAAGACCAAAAAAACCTTTAATTTTTTTTTTTAAATTGACTCCGAACGTAGAATATTAATCTGAAATTTAGCTAAAACGCCTATAACTCTGCACAAAAATCCTAATGCTAATATTTTAATCTCCTTCTCACACATGATACATATGACAGTTATCTTTCCCTGCGGCTTGACCACTTATTATAGTCGCTTCTATAAAGTTCTTCATCAATCTCTTTATACATAATATTGTCCCATTACACAGTGAAGGTGTATCCAAATTCCTGAGAAACATAATAGGTGCACCAATCTTTAATTCCAATATATGCGGCGGTACTCCAGATGACCACAGAGAGTTAAAAAATGAGTGTTTCTCAGAATTATGTTTTTTAGCAGAAATCTCTACGGTTATCATGATATCTCACATAATAATGTATATAATTTGATAAAATTTTCAGGAAATGTTTTAGATGCTATTGTTAATGAAATGAGGCACAATAATTGGTGTATAATAAATAGTTTTTTATTTGGGGCTGTTTTTATAAGGAAAGGAATGACGAATTGCGGAAAATTTTCATATTGGTACATAAAATTGCATGTATTATTTTTGAATTTTCAAATTTTCTCTTAAGATTGGGCGTTTTAGCTAAATTTCAGTTTAATATTCTACGTTCGGCGTCAATTTTTATAAAAAAAAAATGATTTTTTAAAGTTTTTTTGATCTTTTATGGTAAAATAGCACTTAAAAATTGAAAAAAGGATCAAAAACTTACCTGTAAATAGCATATTTTTTTTTAAAATAGGTCAACTTGAAGTAATTTTTATTGAAATTTAGCTAAAATGCCCATAACTCTGCACAAAATTATATTGCTACTACTATTTTAATTTCCTTCTCACACATGATACATATGACAGTTATCTTTGCCTGCGGTTGTCCGCTTATTATAGTCGCTTCTATAAAGTTCTTCATCAATCTCTTCATACATAATCTTAAAGGTGGATCCAAATTCCTGAGAAGTATAATAGGTGCACCAATGTTTAATTCCAATATATGCGGCGGTACTCCAGATGGCCACAGAGAGTTCAGAAATGTGTGTTTCTCACAATTATGTTTTTTAGCACAAATCTCTACGTTTATCATTGGTGTATAATAAATAGTTTTTTGTTTGGAGCTGTTTTTATAAGGAAAGGAATGACGAATCGGGGAAAATTTTCATATTGGAACATAAAATTGCGTGTATTATTTTTGCATTTTAAAATTTTCTCTTAAGATTGTAGCTGAATATAACTGTCATATGTATCATGTGTGAGAAGGAAATTAAAATAGTAGCATTAAGATTTTTATGGAGAGTTATAGGCATTTTAGCTAAATTTCAATAAAAATTACTTCAAATTGATCAATGTATAAAGAAAGTATGCTATTTACAGGTAAGTTTTTGTTCCTTTTTTTTAATTTTTAAATGCTATTTTTCCATAAAATACCAAAAAAGCCTTTAAACAATTATTGTTAATTAGTAGTTGTTTGGTATTATTTAAAGTTAATTTTCTTATATTACTCCTTTTGTTTTCTTTTCGTTAATCTTTTTTTACTTGGTTAATTTTCATTATACGGATTACCGTTGAACCCCTATGTGACTTGCTAACTTGCGATTATTTACTTCCTGAAATTTGGTAATTAGGTATTTTACATATTGTGTTTGTGCAACTCTTTGCAACATTTCTGTAATATAATTGTACTTTTTTTTTATTTATTTTGGGCTGTTTTTATAAAGAAAGGAATGACGAATCGGGGAATATTTTCATATCGGAACCTAAAATTGCATGTAATATTGTTGCATTTTCAAATTTTCTCTTAGATTGTAGGTCATTTTGATAGATAACTGTCATATGTATCATGTGTGAGAAGGAAATTAAAATAGTAGCATTAAGATTTTTATGCAGAGTTAGAGGCATTTTAGCTAAATTTTAATAAAAATTACTTCAAATTGACTAATTTATAAAAAAAGTATGCTATTTACAGGTCAGTTTTTGTTCCTTTTTAAAATTTTTAAGTGCTATTTTACCATAAAAGACCAAAAAAACCTTTAATTTCCCTTTAAAATTAACTTCGAACGTAGAATATTAATCTGAAATTTAGCTAAAACGCCTATCACTGTGCACAAAAATCCTAATGCTAATATTTTAATTTCCTTCTGACACATGATACATATGACAGTTATGTTTGCCTGCGGCATTTATAAAAAACGTATGCTATTTACAGGTCAGTTTTTGTTCTTTTTTAAAATTTTTAAGTGCTATTTTAGCATAAAAGACAAAAAAAAACATTTAAAAAATTATTTTTTTAAAAATTGACTCCGAACGTAGAATATTAATCTGAAATTTAGCTAAAACGCCTATCACTGTGCACAAAAATCCTAATGCTAATATTTTAATTTCCTTCTCACACATGATACATATGACAGTTATCTTTGCCTGTGGCTTGACCACTTATTATAGTCGCTTCTATAAAGTTCTTCATCAATGTCTTTATACATAATCTTGTCCCATTACACAGTGAAGGTGTATCCAAATTCCTCAGAAGCATAATACGTGCACCAATCTTTAATTCCAATATATGAGGCGGTACTCCAGATGGCCACACAGAGTTAAAAAAGGAGTGTTTCTCAAAATTATGTTTTTCAGCACAAATCTCTACGGTTATCATGATATCTCACATGATAATGTATATAATTTGATAAAATTTTCAGGAAATGTTTTAGATGCTATTGTTAATGAAATGAGGCTCAATAATTGGTGTATAATAAATAGTTTCTTATTTGGGGCTGTTTTTATAAGGAAATGAATGACGAATCGTGGAAAATTTTCATATTGGAACATAAAATTGCGTGTATTATTTTTGCATTTTAAAATAACTGTCATATGTATCGTGTGTGAGAAGGAAATTAAAATAGAAGCATTAAGATTTTTATGCAGAGTTATCGGCATTTTAGCTAAATTTCAATAAAATTTACTTTGTAAAATACCTAATAACGAAATTTCAGAAAGTAAAAAATCTCAAGTTAGCAAGTCACATAGGGGTTTCAACGGTAAAGAGTTTCAGCGGTATTTCGTATAATGAAAATTAACCAAGTACAAAGGACTAATGAAAAGAAAACAAAAGGAGTAATATAAGAAAATTAACTTTAAATAACACCAAACAACTACTAATTACCTTGTAAACAACCGTTTATTTACTTTGTAACATTTAGGAGCGCATGCGCAGTTCTTATGAATGATGGATTCCAACGCCCTGAGATGAAATATTATTTAAAAACTCCATTTATATATAAGCATTTTAAAGCTTCCAAACTGATATTAGAATTATCTCCAGGATTCAAAATATAAGTATACGAAATTTTAACCAGATTTGTCAAGAAATGTAGAAACGAAAAAAATACAAAATGTAATCATTTCACACAAAAATAAGTAAATCCACCAAAAATCAGTATATATCTATCTATTTAGTTTCAATAAAGTATTTTTTATTATTAAACAATTTGAATATTTAGTTTTTCAAATAAAAAGACACGTTGACACATTTCATTTCAGTGATTCATCTTTTAGTGAGAATCACGCTGTGAATGATTCACCCTTTGTTTACATCGTCAAAGAGCGATGACGCTTTATTAGAATCCAAATATCTCTAAAACTATTGAATTAACAGAATAAGTGTACGCAGAAAAAAATTTCAGTTTTCGAAGCTCTTTCCAAATATGTAACATTTATGTACTTTCATGAGAAAAAAAATACACCGATTCCTGTATATTTGTCGGCCCTTTTTTTCGAGGATGAGTCCTTTCGGTCGCGTTACGGGGTCACGTGTTATCGACATTCCCTTCTGTCTCTTTATTAATATAGATACAAGAACCCGAACACAACACAAGACCGACCGCTTTAATGAACTAACATTACACATATATAACAAAATTCTTTTCTTGCTCGTTGCCAAGCAATAATTTAAATCTCGATTACAAAGTGCTATACGTCATCTTAGGTTTTCTAAAGTCCATGGTGACGCATCATTAAAATCCATGGTGACGCAACAGTACCTTACTTTCAAGAAAAACTGAAAACCATAATCAGAACTGTAATAAGACGAAATTATTACAGAAATTAGTTGATAAAAGCATATTATTTTTTCGTGATGGCCCATAAAAGACTTTTCACACTCCAACTCCTCCAATGGCAATACTCAAAGATGGCGCAGTTTATAATTAGTAAATTGTAAAAACTTTTATTCTCAATTTCCACTTTCGGATTTCTCAAGAATAAATTGCTTATTTATCCTCTTCACAACCCTAAAACTTAAATTCTTTATAACACTATTAATTTCTCCTTCATAATTTCTCATTCCTTTTCGTATCCTTTTGGCTTTGTAGGTGTTCGCCGACAACCGTATAAGGGTCTGATAAACACTTTGCATCATGCATTTCACCATTCCTGCTTCTTAAAATTTTACGAGTGTGTGTGTCTTTCACGAATTGTCCGCTGATAAAATCCTTTCTGAAATTTCTTGGTATTTTCCCATGAGTATCAAAGCACAAATATTCTCATGTAATATCATTTTGAACGCCTTAACTTTTGCAACGGGCGCTGTTCTGCATGATAAGAGACAGACAAGTTTGGAGCATACCCTATTTGTTTTGCTATTGGGATTTTTCGGAATTTTATTTAGAGGCGGCGTGAGATTGCCATACACATGCATGCCTTGTACTAATAAATTATTGAAAAATCTTTTAAAAAGTTCTTTAAATATGTGAAAAATAAACTTCTTTCTTTTTTGAGCTTTTAACTGAGATAAATTTAATAAAATGAAAAGAATGTGCAATTCCAGCAAAAGAACATAGTTCCTTCCTTAATAGACATTCCTATTTTTCAAAAAATCAAGTTTTATACGGGGTTCTACGGCATATAGATGAAATATCTTTGGGACTATTCTGTAAAGAGATAACTTAAAAATACTAAGCGTGTATTTCTTCCAAATGTATACGTAGAAAAATTTCCGAATCTTTCGATATATTTCAAATTTTTATGTAGTATGGTAAAATTATACCGCTTATGTAATACCTTCCTAAAGAGTTTAATTTAGAAGCATAGTACATAATAATCACTATTCTTCACTTCAGGATTCACTATCAATGAAAAGTATTATATATATATATATATATATATATATATATATATATATATATATATATATATATACAGTGATACCTCCCTTAACGGACACTCCCGAATAGCGGAAATATCTAATTAACGGACATTTTTACGAGTCCCAGTCCTTTTATATAGGACAATTCATGTTATTCCCTCTGGATATATTCTGGATATATTAATATATACGGACAGGTATTTTCAAAAACTTTCAATTTTTTTGACAAACATTTCAAAATTATTCTAACAAGCAACCTAAAATTATATGCTTATGCGTCTTTGCAACGAACTTTTCCCGACCCCTTCCTTCCGTGTTTGATACAGTGAAATTCGACCCTAAAATGTGCACAATGGCACTAAATGTTAATGCCAAAAATGTTACTTTAGTTTTCTTACCTCCTAACACCACTTCGATGCTACAGCCACTTGATCAGGGAATTATCTGTAGCTTTAAGTACGGTACAGACAGCTGCTTCTGAGACATGTGCTTCACAGATTATCTCCTGCAAATCCAGCGAAGATTTCGCAAAATCTGTATCTGTTTTGGATGCAAATTCCTGGATTACGCCAGTCCTTAAAAAGGTGCAACCTGGGTGCGTTCTAAAATGTTTTAAGAAGGCGGGATTTTTTAGTACAAGCGAAGTGGCAACTGACAGTACTGCAGAAAAAAATCGAAAAAGAACTTGCGGATCTAGTAGCCAATTTAGATTCAAATATCACAGTTGAAGAGTATGCCAAGATTGATGACTGATTTATCCACTGAAGAAGAAAACCTGCATGATTCCAATTTCATTCATCGGGACACCACTGAAGCTTTGGCCCTTTCTGAGGATGATGATGGGGAATCGCCAATGGAAGACTGCAGAATCAAAGATTATTCGGTAGCACTGAAATACAGCGAATAATTAAAACAATTCTCTCTGAACAATCAAGATTAGGAGCGATTAGCAAAGCTAAATACTATGAAAATTCACCTTCAAAAACACGTTTGCTGTGAAAAAAGAGGAATCAAACTTTGTTAATAGATTTTTTCAGTAGTAATTAAAATAATTTAGCTCCTATACATTGTATTTTAGGATTATTTAATGGAAGATAAAAGGATTAGCTTACAGTTAAAAGGTAAAGTAGTAAATAGTTATTCTTTTCTTACCTAATCAATTTTTCCTTTTTAATTAAAATTGCAAGCTTAATTTTCAAACAAATGTCAAACAGGAATGCAATTTTTTTTTTATAAAAAGGTTGTCCTCCCCACAAAACTTTTGGTCCCGTGACTGTCCGCTTTTCGGAGGTTCCACTGTATATATATATATATGTATATATATATATATATACATATATATATATATATATATATATATATATATATATATATATATATATATATATATATATATATATATATATGTGTGTGTGTGTCTGTTCCAAATATGTTCTATCGGATTGAGATCCGGTGAGTTAGGTGGCTAGGACATTAACTGGAATTCAGCATCATGTTCCTGAAACCACTCCAACACAATTTTAGCCTTGTGGCACGGGGCGTTGTCCTGTTGAAAAATTCCATTTCCAGCTGGAAAAACAGAGGCCATGTAAGGGTGCAACTAGTCCACAATGATGTTCAAATACCCTGTAGCATTCATGGTCTGCTCTACCACAACCACGGGTCCCAGAGACGCCCAAGAGAACGTCCCCCAAAGCATAATACCGCCACCACCGGCCTGTGTATGACCTACTGTACATTGAGGCAGCAACAGTTCGCCTGGAAAACGGAGTATCCTGACACGGCCATCGGCATGATGAATGATAAACCGTGATTCATCTGACCAGGCAACTCTCTCCCACTGATCCATGGACTAGTCGCGATGTTCCCGGGCCCAGCGCAGGCGCAGTTGGCGATGACGCTTGGTCAGCAAAGGCACAAGAGTGGGACGTTTGCTGCGTAGCCCCATATCCAACAGTGTCCGCTGAACAGTGTGTTGCGATACTATTCTACTTGGCCCTGCATTGTATTGGGCTGTCAGCTGAGCCACTGTCTGGCTCCGGTTTTGCTTCACCGTGCGAGACAGTCTCCGACGACCTTTTTCTTTGATAGCATGTGGACGTCCAACACCATGTCGTCTACTGCTGGTTTCACCGTCATTTCTCCACTTTGCATAAGTACTAACAACTGCAGGTCGCGAACAACCCACGAGTCGTGCAGTTTCGGAAATACTTGTTCCGAGCCTTCGAGCCATTACAATCTGCCCTCTATCAAAGTCGCTTAGATCCGCTGTCTTTCCCATCACACACAGAAGTAAGTGAAAGAATGATTCTTCAGACTCTCCAGCAGCAGTTAAATACCACTTCCACCTGATCACGTGCCTTCCACGTCATCCAGGCGAATACATTGCAAAATGTAGGGGTGGTCATAATGTTTTAGCTCTTGAGTGTATATATATATATATATATATATATATATATAATAGTTTATCCGCTACCTAAGCACTTCTTATGATTTCCAATAAACATTATGTTTCTTGGTTGGTATGCAGAGTGGTTATAATTAAAGTTCCACTTTGAAATGATGATAAAAGGAAAACTACTGGTCCAAATGCTATCATACTTTGTAATAGTTTAAAGAATGTCACTGGTTTCTTTTTCGTGAAAAGAAAGTTCAAAAACTCACCACCAGGGGGGAAATGCACCGTATGCAATATTGTTATTCGAAATAAGACATGAAGACTTCGGTTTAAAATGTGTTTAATAGTTTCTGAAACGTGTTACAAAGCATGTGGCGTCCACCATTTTCCGAAAACAAGTTAAATCGCATTACTACAATCTCAACAATAGCTCTTAGTATATCAGGAAGAATGTTACGGACATGTCGGTGTATTGCACCTTTCAAATTCGCCAAATTCTTCAGATTATCACCATAAACAGTGCTTTTTAGATAACCTCATAGCCAGAAGTCACAAGGGTTGAGGTCTTGTGTCCGGGATGGCCATTTCGTGGCCACCGTTTTATCGTTTTAGAAATGATTAAAAACGTTTCAAAGCGATTTCTTCATATCTTAGGGCCGAATTCAGGCTTCAAAATTCACAAATTAACGATCTTCTTAATTTTTTTAATTTTTTTTTACGTAAAAGAAATTCCCAACACCTTTTTTAAACTATTTCCAAGTTTGATAACATTTGAATCAGTAATTTTCCTTTTATGACTATTTCAAAGTGGAACTTTTTAACCACCCTGTATTATAAACACCCTGTATATTCAAACTATTGCGCCTATTAGGGTTAGATCTAAAGCTTCATCATTCCGCTATATTTTTTTTGCAATTCCAATTTCGTAAAAATTTACGATTGTACGTCTCCCACGAATTGTGCACTCATGAAACCCTTTCTGAAATTTCCTAGTATTTTCCCATGGGTATCAAAGCATAAATACTCTTATGTAATATCGATTTGAACGTCTTAAATTTCGCAACGTGTGCTGCAAAACATAAGTTACAGACAAATTTGGAGAATATATGCTATTTGCTTTTATTGGTAGATTACAAAATATATATATATATATATATATATATATATATATATATATATATATATATATATATATATATATATATATATATATATATATATATATAACGCGTAGGTATGCTGCACAAAAATGGACGATATTTATACACACCGAATGGCAACGTCTGCAACTACCAGATGTAAACATTAGCAACCGTCCGAAATTTGCAACCTCGTGTCAACACGGATTTAACACGCTGAAATCAGGAATGCTCGAAAGCGAGCTACACGATCAAGTGAAAATTGGGAACGGTCTCAATAATGAAAGCGAAGAAGAAATAATTCATTAAGATAGAGGTGTGAAAGAGAGAGCACAAATGATCTCGAGGTTAGGCTTAATCATCGCCGGCACAGCAGCCGACAGCCAGTAATAGTTAATTTTCTACACTTTTTTCTCAGTATTTGCTGAATGTTTATTCCATTTTATAAGTGAAGAAATCTTTCCAAAAATTTATTATTTGATATGATGAAGTGGAGATATCTGAATTGTGAAAAATATTACATACAGGGAGTGGTGTAATCCACACTATATTTTAGTACCTGCTGAATTTTTACTCCATTTTTTAAGTGAAAAACAATTTCCCCACAAATTTCTTATTTGATGTAATGATAAAGTGTATATATCTTAATTTTCAAAAATAGTACATGTAGAGAGGGATGCAATTTTTAAAATCATCGGTGTTGGGTTTCTTAGTGTTATCTTTAACTCTGTTCTGAAGTAATGGAAATTCACATTTTTTAATCACGATGTATTAGAAACAGCCTTACAGAGAATACCCCTTAACAATATATATATTTATGATGGCAGTTAATGGTTACATTCCCTACATATGTTACTTTCAGTTAAGTTGTTTTGCAAAAGAAAATATAAAACTAAAAGCGACTATGCTGGTCGAGCAGCGGCTAGTTTTATTTAAAGATTGCATTTGATTGCTACGCATACATGCATCGTACTAATGAAGTATTAAAATAATCTTTAAAAAAGATGTTCGATTATACACACATCTATATACAATGAAACAATTTACGGCGGTAGTAATGGTTCCCATAAAATTGGCTCTATGGAGTGTTTAATCGCTTCTGAACAAAATATGGCCGTTTAGAGGTGTGACCGTTGAATAGATGTGACAAACTAGAGAAGTTTCAATATATATATATATATATATATATATATATATATATATATATATATATATATATATATATATATATATATATATATATATATATATATATATATATATAATATTAAAAAACTAGTAACTTCTTAATTCAACACTCTTACACTCTTAACATTTAAAAACTATTAATTCCTCACTTTACTATTCAAAATTACATACCCCTTTTTTAATCCCTTAAGTTATTTAATTCCCTTTGGGCATTCGCGTTAAATTCCATTATTACAGCCTTAGGCAATATCATTAAAGATGGCTGTCTTTTTATCGAAAAGAGACGCGGCGCGGCGTCAGTACAAATTTAAATCAGTTCTGCACATCAACAACAACTTTAAACCAATCAACTATTAAGACACAACCTTTAATCACGTGATGGATTGAAGTTATATAAGTGTGACGTCCAGAAGCAGGACGGACTCCTGTACTTTCTCTTGCTGCATTCATACCGGCGGAGTCGCCAAAGGAAACAATAAAAATGTTCTCGTAAATTACACGTATTTGTCGTTTTAGTCATGAAGTGAATTTATTTTCAAGTATAACTGCATCTCCTCACCGTAGCATGGGAGATTAGATATCTTCTGAGCCTGCGATCTGTCTCCCATGTCACATATATATATATATATATATATATATATATATATATATATATATATATATATATATATATATATATATATATATATATATATATATGTATATATATATATGTATGTATATATATATATATATATATATATATATATTATATATATATATATATATATATATATATATATATATATATATATAATATATATATATATATATAATATATATATATATATATAATATATATATATATATATATATATATATATATATATATATATATATATAATATAAATGGATCTTTAAATGATTGAAAACAAAACTAATTCTTTTTTGAGTTTTTAACAGGAAGAGAAATTATATTAAATGTTACAACTGGTACTTTTCAAGGGAAAGAACATATTATATCGGTTTGAATGCCTTAACTTTTGCAACCTGGGCTATCTTGCATGAGAACAGACAGACAAATTTGTAGCATTAGATGTTAGAGTTGTTAGTAGATTAAAGAAAATTTTATTGAAAGATTTCATCTGATAAGTTGCACCTATGCATTCACGAAACCAATAAAATATTAAAAAGATCTTTAAAAAATCTTTTAATGAGAGAAAAAAAAGAAAAACTAGTTTTTTTTGGTGTTTTTAAAAAGTTGAGAAATTTAATTCAATGATACAAAATGCACTTCTCATGGGAAAGAACATGTAATGCATATGTAAACGCCATAACTATCGGAAATGGTGATATCTTGCCCGAGAAGAAACAGACAGTTTTGGAACGTATGCCATTTAAGTTATTAATGGACTAAAGAAAGTTTTACTTAAA
Organism: Dolomedes plantarius; assembly: GCA_907164885.2. Taxonomy (NCBI): domain Eukaryota; kingdom Metazoa; phylum Arthropoda; class Arachnida; order Araneae; family Dolomedidae; genus Dolomedes; species Dolomedes plantarius. The sequence continues at coordinate 208,619,988 of OU015490.1, read as the reverse complement.
GATCACACGTCATTGTCATGCACATGCATGCATTACACCAATAAAGTATTAGTGATATGTTAAAAAAATCTTTAAATTAGTGACAAAAGAAAAATTATTTTTTTTAGTTTATAACAGTTAGTTTAATTAAATGATACAAAATGTACCTGTTGCGTCTTGACGCTCCTAGGGGCCGAGCGCTACCCATTGGGATCACGTGATAGCCTCAGTTTCTATCATCAGGAGTAGTAGCTCGCCAACCACAGGCGAAGGTTGTCGTTACGCAGTATGGTCTGTGTTAAATAATTGTGCATCGCAGTATGGCCTGCGTTGATCTCGCCATAGGGCAAAAAACTATTTACTTGTTATGTTTCTTTGTGTTTGTTAATAAAATCTCTAAAAAGACATTGCCTTTTTTAATTCGAAAATTATAGAACTAGAATCCAGTACCTCTCAAAGGAAAGAACATGCAATATCAGTTTGAGGGCCATAACTATCGCAACGAGTGCTGTGTAGCATAGGTGACAAACAGTTTTGGAGCATATGCTATTTGCTTTGCTGGTGAATTAATGAAAATTTTATTTATAGATGGTGTGTGATTGATTTCAGTGTAGCATAAGAGACAAACAGTTTTGGAGCTTATGCTATTTGATTTGCTGGTGGATTAATGAAAATTTTATTTATAGATGGTGTGTGATTGTTGCGTGTTGGTGTGTGATTGATTGCAGTGTAGCATAAGAGAGAAACAGTTTTGGAGCATATGCTATTTGCTTTGCTCTTGGATCAATGAAAATTTTACTTATAGATGGTGTGTGATTGTTGCGTGTTGGTTTGTGATTGATTGCAGTGTAGCATAAGAGAGAAACAGTTTTGGAGCATATGCTATTTGCTTTGCTCTTGGATCAATGAAAATTTTACTTATAGATGGTGTGTGATTGTTTCGTGTTGGTGTGGGATTGATTGCAGTGTAGCATAAGATACAAGCAGTTTTGGAGGATATGCTATTGGCTTTGCTCTTGGATCAATGAAAATTTTACTTATACACGGTGTGTGATTGTTTCGTGTTGGTGTGGCATTGATTACTGTGTAGCATAAGAGACAAATAGTTTTGGAGCCTATGCTATTTGCTTTGGTGGTGGATCAATACAAATTTTATTTATAGATGGTGTGTGATTGTTTAGTGCTGGTGTGTGATTGCTTCCTGTGTAGCATAAGAGACAAATAGTTTTGGAGCATATGCTATTTCCTTTGCTGGTGGATTAATGAAAATTTTATCTATAGAACGTGTGTGATTCTTGCGTGTTGGTGTGTTATTGATTGCTGTGTAGCATAAGAGACAAACCATTTTGGAGCATATGCTATTTCCTTTGCTAGTAGATTAATTAAAATTTTATTTATAGATGGTGTGTGATTGATACACATGAGCATGCATCCTATCTATTAAGTGATAAATAAGCCCCTTTAAGTAAATGTAAAAAAAATTCTTTTGATTTTTTAACACGAAGATAAATATAATTACATGATAAAAAATAAACACTTACGGAGAAATAATATATTTATTTCTATAAATAGAAGCTCTATTACTTCAAAATTATGGAGATTTTATACACATATACCATAACTCATAAATTAAATATTTTTAGGGCATATATGTAGGATAACTTAAAAATACTAAGCGTGAGCTTCCGCCAAAGGTGTACATAGAATCATTTCAATATCATTCGATATGTTTCAAAATTTTATTTACGGTTAAGTTATGCCACTTATGTAATACACTCCTATAAAGTGTATTTTATTAATATATTACATAAGACTTTACTGCCCTACCTTACTGCAAGTTTCCTACTTCTAAAAATTGTAAAAAAATTATTAAATATATATTATAAAAGATATAAGGTAATATACTACATATTATAGAAAGCACACACACTCACACACTATATATATATATATATTACAATATATGATAGAAAATTTCAGGTAGTCTCTTCTAACGAAACTGCCGCGGGTTATTAACGTAGGATTACTGATCGCTGCTAACCGCTTTTGTATGTATATATGTGTCTATATATATATATATATATATATATATATATATATATATGTCAAAATTTTGGTGCATCTTGGTACTTTTCTGTTTAACTTGTTCAAGCAATAGACTGGGTTTGGGATGCTTCGCAAATTATAACTTGCGACGACGGATGGACGGACAGTTTTAGCGCCTGATATTTTCCTTTCCGCAGGACCGTTATGGAGGAACGTAATCCTACGTTAAAATATTAATTATTAAAGAAATTGTGTTTTTTACTATAGAACCATTTCTTTCCTACCAACCAATGCATTTTTCATGATACCAAGAAAAGGAAGACCTGTCTCCAGGTTGGTATACATTCCAACTTCCTCAGTGTCCTCCTTTAATTGTGGTAAAAACGAAAATCCATTAAATAAAAAGCTTTGTTTTGTTTTCTCTCAAGGGTCGTTTCTTTTCCTCCCCGTCTCTCTCCAACACTAAAACATATCGAAAAAACCATTAGAACGTAACTACGATCCTGTAAAACTTCTATTAAAAGGGGAAATTTTTTCTTTCGAAATAATGTAAGAAAATACTTGTTGAGCCCCTAAAAAGTAAAAGAAATACGATACCTGTCATTTAACTTTCATTGTTTTTCTTAGACTTTACAAATGGGATTCCATTACCTTTCTCCAGTATTATTTATTAATACCTTTTCATCTCAAACATTAGCTAAGGGGAGTAAAGTTAAATAAAATATTTCTTCTGAGGTTCTTTTCATTCGAGTATCTATGAAAATTCAAAACTGAACAAGGGTAATCTTTGTATTGTTTTATATATTTATAAAAAAAGACAATGAAATATAATTTTCTGAATTCATATGCCAGGAAAGAAACATTTTCCGGAATACTTTTCGCCGTGGATAAAATAGATTTTTACAAACATATACAAAGACATACATTTATCAGTCTGGGTTCTGTAATGTCTGGGACTTTATAAAAATTCTGTTTGAATTTTCTGAAACAAAGCTAATGTATATTAACAAAATTAATGTATATGTTGAAATAGAACGTCTAGTTTTAAATATATATTTTTTAAAGCATCCATGACCTGACGTTAAGATAGTAACTGCGCATAGAAGATTATTGGGAAACAAAATTGCATATCATTATGGTTAGCAGTAGAGACGAGTTATTTTTATGTAAAGGGTGTAATATTTCATCTTTTCTGCAGTAATATTTCACAGTGTTTCAATCACTGAATATTCGACTTAAATTTTAGGATTACCATATGTTGTTATTAAAAATATGTATAGACCACATTTGGTTTAAATTTTTTGTCCTTTTCAAAAAAAATTCTTCGGTGCATTTTTAACAATATTAATAATTTATTGTATACCTTAACTCTAAGCATATAATACCACAGGTTTACGAAGTGAACTCAATATTCTCGATATTCTTCAGAGTTGCTCAGTAATCATTAACACTGAGTCTTTTCAGTTTTCAGGTGTGATATGTGACTAGCCATAAAACTCATATATGTGTCATGATTTTGCCACATGTTGATATCAAAAATGCGCATACTCTACATATCTTTTAAATTTAGTTTCTCCCATTTTTTCAAGATTCCTCTGTACCTCTTTCACAATATTAATTACTGATTGCATCTGATAACTCTAAGGATAGAGTGTCATAAATTTTCAAAGTGATACACAACACAATATTTTCATACATTCTTCAGAGTTACTCAGTAGTCATTAACACTGAATGTTTGGAGTTTCCAGATCTTGGGCGATACTTATGCAGAAATTTAAATTTTATTGCAATATACAAATTTGAACACTAGACACGCCCACGGCACGTGTGCACATTTCTAGCACATAAAAAGGAGCTTCCCGCACTGAAGAGAGAGCATGATCTTATTAAAAATCTTGTCGATTACGACCCTGCTGACCCAGCTAACAAGAAACGGCCCTGTACCATTCTTGCTCGAACTTTTAATTGTTTGTCCTGTTCTTTGTTCGTTCTGTTTCTTTTTCTCCAATGTTTTACCCTTACTTGTACTATCGAAGTTATTTGTTTTCCCCACTTTCTATTTTCTTCCTACTTTCGTTTTTTACTGATCACTGAAGTTTTATGCATTGCTATATCATCCTACAGTGGAGGGCCCTGCCCATGTACTGTAGTTACCACTACTCTTCCCGAAGCTCCTGAAGAGAGAGTTGCAGGTAATAGGACTTGCCGATGTTCCTGCCTTTTGACGTTGAGTGATTCGTTCACTTTTAATGTTTACCGATTCTAGTCATTTATTTACTGCGTAACCCAAGTAGTGGTATTAATGTTTCGCTACAATAAACTAATAATATTTTTATCAAGTTTATCTTTAGAATTATTTTTCTGCATTACTGCACGCCTCGATAAGTTAAACCGACGACAGATCTATTATATAACTATGCATAATATACCTTCTTATGTGTGCCTAGCACTAAATCGAGATATTAAAAGCGAAAAGTGCATAAATTATTAGTATTTCATTTAGTGGTTGCTCACCTTAATCTTGAATTTACCGCATTTTATAGAAAACACTAATGATGATTCCACATTTCTGTAAGTTGGTATGTCCCTTTTTAAAATTCCTTCTGACATCTCCATCGATACTTATTTTTTCATTGTACCAGGCAAATTCTGTTGTTTATTTAGAAAGATCTTCTCAGATATACATTAACTCGAAATTAGTTCTTACACTTCAGAGTTCCTCAGAAGCTATTAACAATGTGACCTGTGAATTTCGAGCATTAATGTGGCACCAAGAAAATTTTCTCCCCTTTTATCTAGAACTGGAGATGAACAATGAAAAAAAAATGGAATTTTTTATTTCCATTATGAACTAAACAATGCTTCGTTTAAATGTGGATCAGGTAATACCTAATAAACTTCATTTAACTGTTGTTCGGCTTAAGCTTTAGGCTTACCGCATGCTGTAAATAAAAAGTAATGATCAGTCACTTTCCGTTTTAATTTCGTATGACCACTTTTAAGATTTGAATTAACTTACTATGTATTATTTATTTTACCACCTAATTTTGGAATTCATGCACATAGATATGCGAAGCGATGTACTAAATGAAATTTCTCGCATATTTTCCAGGGCTCCTCATTAATTATAAACAATGGGAGTTACTAGTGAGCAGTACATCTAAGTTCAAACTTGGGAGCACTAACGTTGAGTACCACATTAGTGCTCAAAACTTGGGAGAAAATTCCTAAGTAGATAACAACGTCATTTAGATGAAATCTGATTGGATTTCCAGACACTCCAAAAGTCGCCAAGTGTTCCAATCTGGCAAAAATTCTCGAAAATATCGCCAAAGGCTCATATATTGAAATCTGAAGCTCAATAACAGTAAATAACATAATTTACACAAAATAACAGAAATTAAGGAGAAACTAAGAATATTAACAAATATTTACAACAATATCAAAATTTTATTGATTCATTGCCATAGATTCAGAAAGATGTGCAGGATTCAATTTTCTCGTATATTTTTCATAATTGGACCCTGATTTTCCATTAGGTCCGGTAGGCCTGGGCCTAGGGGCCCCCGAATGTTGGGGCTCCCCCGAAATTTTTAATTTAAAAGAAAAAAAAGAAAAAAATTCTCAATTATTTTTTTTGTATTACCTTTTTTAATAGCAATTTTTGTAATATATCCTTTCAAATTTGATTGATTGGTTCATCATATGTATACTTATATATCGCTCACTCCTTTCAACAACGTCATATCTCAAAAAACAAGATTTTTCAGGAGAGTAATTTGAAAGTTTAAAAGTACATTGAAATGCATTGGAAATAAATTTTAATTCTGCTCTCTAACGGCTAAATATTGAGCAGTGAGATATAAAGATCTTGCATGGATATACTACTCTTTCGGGACATTCTGAAAACAAGCATAACTAAAAATCGCTGATTTTTGAGATATGACGTTGTTGAAAGGAGTGAGTGAAATATATAGATCATAATATGTATGTTTATAGTGTATATAAGGGATTAATAGGTTTTTATATGTTGCATTGTACTGGTGTTTTAATGAAGTCCATATGTTATATTGCTTTTTGTTATTTGATAATTTTCTAGGCTTCTACGCTTCAAATAGCCAATTCTCGGTAAATGGTACTTTCCCAATTATTCATGATTTTTTTTTCTGTGTCAATTTTGGAATTTTTACGCCCGCATCAGCGTCAGGGCCCCCACCCCCCATCCCGAGTTGTGCCTATAGTCAATAATTTTTTAAATCGGGCCCTGCTCAGTAGTTATCAACGATGATTCCTCGGAGTTTTGAGCTCAAATGGTAGCTCACATCACAAAATTTGCGTAACTGATGTTATTCCTTTTTATATGTTTTCAAAGATCAAAAATATTTTGAATTCCAGAAAAATTATCCTTTTTGCAGGATCACAATCTGTCTTATACTGTTTCAGATGAACAAAAGTTAAATTGAAAATCAAAATAGGAAAAATCTAATATCATGCGTTTATAAAATATTCATATTACACTGGTAACAAATGTTGTGCATTGCAATGCACTACATCAGGAATATTTTAAATCTATTCATGTATATATAAATCATTTAAACCTCAGTCTGACTCATACATTCAAAATCATATACGACTGGCATGATAAAGTGTTGTAGAAAATTGCATTGGTAAAGCGTTGTATGGTATTTTGTTACCTTGTATATATTAATCATCTGTTACTATGTCAGAATGAAGATTAAACAAACTGGGAACCAAATGCTGTATTAAATTCGGTGTAAATGGATATTCTAGAGGATAATAAAAACTCATAAATATCTTATCGGCAGTTTTCAACCATCTGACTTTAAAATGTGGTCTGGTATTAATCTATGCATTACTGGGGAGAGAATTTACTAATCGATTATAATGATTAAATTTATAATCTCAAATTATGTGTTTAAAAATTCGACTTAATTTTCACAAGTCATTTTCAAGCGTCAAGTGCAGCCTTAGAGGAATTTAAAAAATGTTTTAACAAAGAAGGTCATTCTTATTTGTTAGACCAACTTTCTTTTGATTGAAAATTAATTTTTTTAATTAGAAGAAACTATAAAAACTTTGAAAAGAAAACAGTTTGATAAAACTCAAGCTTTTATTTTGTTTGACTTATGCCCCCCCCCCCCTCCCCTGGAGGGAACTACTTCAGGCCAGGTCCAAAAATAGCTGCGGCGGAGGAATGCAGTTTCAGTTTACAATGACATCACAAGGAAAGGAGTCCGACTTGGTCATTTGCCTCCACAATTTTGACCTATCGTCCTCAGTGGCGATATCCGGGGTGGAGCTTATCTTTCCCCGCCCATTAACCTCTTACCAGTGACGCCCGAACCCAGTTCGGGCGTCACTGGTATTCAAATAGAACCTAGCGACTACTCTTCTGAAATTTAATAGGGGTATTTTTTCATTAGCAATGCAGTATATTGTAAGAGCATTAACAAAGGGCCATATCCACTGCATTAGTGAAAATAGGAAAGTACCATTTCTTGCCTCTAATTTTTATTCCATACTTTTGTATATTCCAGTCAAGCTTGTCAACACCATCCATGTTCTTAATGTAATTTGCAATGAAATTAAACTGTGGAATTAACAATTGTTTTTTCGCAGTTCTAGACCATCTTGGCACACGTCCCAAAGGTAAAACTTCCAAATGATTTCATAGCATCTTAACATTGCTGTTATCTTTCGAAACAAGACCAAATATTCCATTTCTTTTATCATATCTATAATCGAAAGCCCTGCGAAATTCTTTCTTCATTTCCTTATCTCTTTTTATAGGGCATTTATTCATCCTGTCATATCTCACCGTTCCTGTCGCAGGTATATTTCTCTCTTTTAGATTTTTCATCAAATCACAACTTGTGAAATAATTATGGAAATAAAAGCACCGTTCTTCTGGTTTGTCTATGGTTGCTATCTTATTCAATATTACCGACATCCCTAAACCATTCGTATCGTTTTTTAAACTACTACTTATCTTAACTTCATAGATTTCAGCATTATAGCAATATCCGGTCACACCTCAACACATGGCCCATTGCTTGAAACCAAAGCGAATGGGCTTGCCTTTCATAAATTGCTTCAGAAAATGATGACCATAATAACGCACCATTTGCTCATCAGTACATACATTATACGAAAATACTCCAAATTGCATAAATGTTTTATTTAGCTCATCAAAAACTAATATCTTCCAGTATGTTGTCATCTATATCTTCTAAATCGGAAACATCATCCTCTCTATACGGTGGTAATTTAACTACAGTAGAGCCCCGATTATCCGCGAGTGCGAGTGCCACAAAAAAAAATTAATTACGAACTTCAAAAAAACAAATTTGGATTTTTATCAGTGTCTAAAAGTGCTTCTGGGATGAAAAAACAAAAAAACGATGAAGAAATCCACCTATAATGAACTTGACTCGGCATTAGCGGAGTGGTTAGCTCAGGTGCGAAGTGAGGGCACCGCCGTGTCTGGTCCTACAATTGCCGCTAAAGCGAAAATACTTTTTGATTTATTAGGCCTGCATGGAAATTTGATGCTTCGTCCGGTTGGTTACATCGTTTTAAGAAACGTTATGGAATTAGAGAGATTGGTTTACATGGAGAGAAGCTGAGTGGTGATCAACAAGCAGCTGAGGATTTTCAACGTGATTTTGAAGATTTTGTGTTGTCTGAGGATCTGTCATATGAACAAATTTATAACGCTGATGATTCAGGGCTTTTTTGGAAGTGTCTTCCCACTCGTACTTTAGCATTTGAAAGTGAACATAAAGCGGCAGGTCACAAAAGTAGCAAGGAAATAATTAAAATCTTGCCATGCAGCAACGATGCGGGTAGGCACAAACTTAGGCTTCTTGTAATCGTTAAATCTAAGAAACCGAGGTCTTTTAAGGAGCAAAAAGTAGAAAATTTACCAGTTGATTATTTCAACCAAAAAAAGGTTGGTTGAACCAGCAGATTTTTCAAGAATGGTTTCAAGAATTGAAAAGATATTTGTACCTCAAGTACGTAAACATCTTGACTCAAAAAATTTGCCAAAGAAGGCTGTTTTGTAATTTGACAACACGCCTTGACATCCAGCTGCAAGTGTGCTTAAATCTTCTGACGGGCAAATATTCGCAAAGTTTTTGCCCCCAAATGTTACTGCGCTGATACAACCTATGGACCAGGGAGTCATTGCAACCATGAAGAGAACATACAGGACAAAGCAGTTACTATCAAAAATCGAGGAAGGCTGCGATCTCAAAGAATTTGGCAGAATTATACAATTTTGGATAGCATTTACGATATTGCGTCTGCATGGGATTACATCAAATCCTCAACCTTTGTTAAATGATGGAGAAAACTCTTTCCGAGTGTCGAAACAAATGTCAACCAAAACATTTGTGAAGAAGAGAATGAAATCATGCCGACTGCTACACTTGTTGACCTAGTGACATCCGTTCCAGGAGGTGAGAATGTCGACGAAGAGAACATAGAAGAGTGGCTGGAATGCGACGTAAGTGATTCGGGGTTTGAAAGACTGACTGACATAGAGATAACGAACAAAGCAATGGGAGTGAACGAGAATGAAGGACAAAATGAAAGTGAAGACGAGGCGCCTACGCGGATGACACGCGAAATTGCTTTGCACGTAGACGGATTGCTTCAATATTTAGAGGAAGACGACGATGCACATCTGGCAGAAAAAATCATGTTAAGGAAAGTACAATTTCAAAGGAAGAAGAAAACGAGTGACTGATTTTTTTAAAAAGATGTAACTGAACAATTTTTGTATATACTGTATGTATGTATTGTTTCTTGTTTACCGTTCTTTATTTTAGTGATTTAGACATAGAGTAAATGTTTCAGCTGTGCTGTACATATGAATGTATTTTAAAAGTTTTATTATGTTTTTTTTGTTTAATAAAACATAGTTTTTATGTGGAGATATTTTTTTCGTGTTTGCACCTCATTTTTAGACATTTTCGGGTTATCCGCGATTTTTGTTATCAGCGGTGCCCTTGCCACTCAATTCCGCGGATAATTGGGGCTTTACTGTATGTCAATAGTACCGTCAAGGTCTTCATCATCTGCCAAATCAAGGTCATTGTCCCAATATTCTTCAAGTTCTCTTAGCGATAAATTTATTTTGCTTCTCATGATTAACCAAATTGAAATAATCCAAACAAGAAACATAATAATGCAAATTATAATAGTGCAGTCATTTATCAAAATCGAACCAGGTTGCTCGCACGTAATTCAAAGCAGATTAGACTCTCTAAATAAAACAACTTCTCAGCACAGAGTTCATGACCATCTGCACTAAAATTTATTAAAATTATTTTGTCCAATGTACGAAGAGTTTGGTTTGGAGCGGTTCGGTCAAATTTTGCTACACGAATATGTACGAAAAGTATTGCCGTCACCTGCGAAACACGCGTGTTTTAGAATCACCTGCTCCCATTACCTTGTGTATCCCCTCACCCCCCCCCCCTTCATGCCTATTATTGTCAGTGGATGCATTCCACATTTTCATGGGAAAACGCCCATGTGGAATTTCCAAAACATTGTGGAATTTCCAGAAACGTATTGCACCAGATAACTGCAAAGATAACGAAAGTTTTATTTGTACTGTAAATAGTTAACAATTTTACATTACAAATACCGTGAGCCTCAAATGGGGATCATTGTATTTTGTCGTTGGTCAAGCTATGAAGTAAACAATTTGCTCAAATTCGATACTATGTTATTCAGAACACATATGCACATAACCTCCATAAGAAAAAAATAATTCATTTCAATATAAATTATCAGATATTCACTTAGCAAATAGAGAGATGTGAAAAAGCGTCATTTACAAGCAACTTTTGAAAAAATATTATATATATACATATATATATATATATATATATATATATATATATATATATATATATATATATATATATATATATACATATATATATTTAATCAAACTGAAAAGTTTAACTGTATACATTATGATAGTACATTGATGCAAACACTTAACTATAAAAATAAACGAAAAGTCAGAAATTAGGGGTGGGGGGGGTATAACATTAAAAATATTCGTGATCCCCAAATGGGGCTCACGATTTTTAATGGGTTAATAATTGTAAGTCTATTGTTGTAGTCCACTAGTTCATTAAATTTTAACTGAAACATACTCGGAAAATTTTTTTTTATAATAGTCGTAAATATGATAGTTTTTGCAATTGTGCCTTTTTTTAATGTAGTTAGATTTTTTTTAATGTTAGTGCGTTTTAATGGGAAAGGAATTTGTGCAGTGTGCACAAATTCATATTTATGCAGTTACGCTTAGGGACATAATTTAAAGTCACTTATTTCTCTTACTATATTTTTGATAGAAATTCATTTAAATTTGAATAAACACGAGAGAAAAAAATAAAGATTAAAAAGTTATCATTTTAGGATATTTAAATATTAAAATAATAATCTTCATCGTAATATGATAGTAGCTAGCCAACCCCAATTTGGCAAATTGGTAATGAATACTAATTATGAGAAAAAAAACTGAGATTAAATCATTATTTTTTGAATATTTTAATAATAAAAAAGAACATTTTTTATTGTAATATGATATTAGCTAGCTTACTTCAATTATACTCTAGATAAGCCACTGATAAACTTGAAATGCAGTTTATAAAAACTGTCATCATGAAAAATTATCCTGCTCGAATAAAAATTTGAGCATTGACAGTGCAGTCAAAGATTATTGATGAAAATATTTCACATGAACTGAAACGAAATATCTTAATGTGACGATCAATTTGGAGTAATTATTTTAAACTGCATAGTAATTACTTTCCGGACTAAGATCTTTTAAATTTATAACTACAATTGAAAATTGCTGTTGTTAAATTATGGAAATACCGATCAATGTTACTTTCTCAAGGTCTCAAAACAATGTAATAATATCAATGAAATGTAACTTATCCAACTATGAAAAATGTGTATTTGTTACATGACTTCAAATTCACTAATTATATACAATTAACTATTAATGAATATTTCATGACGGATTCATTAAAGCAAAGGTTTATAATTACGGATAGGAATTCATCATATAACTAATTTATCTACTGAGAAGAATATAGTAAGGTATTCCAAAAAAATATTAAAATACAGTATAAGAAATGTTCTACAAACTGTACTATATTAACTGTACTATATTCTTCAGTATTCTTTATATTAGATTTAATTTGAATATTTTCTTCTACATTATTTTATCTATAAAATTATAGTTTACGATTTTCTTATAAATATATATATATACTAGCTGAAGTACCCGGCATTTCCCGGGATTTTAACAATATTTGTTAACCAAAATCAACACAGTATAAATAACATAGAAAGAGTATATGTGAAATGTTATACACATCTCAGAATTCAGGAATTTCAGCCTTTCATCATTGAAGCACTAAAATCTGAAAAGTAAAAATGTCAAATTGTCTAATGTTTGCTAACCAAAATTAATTTAAAACTAAACACGTTATAAATAACATAGAAAAAAACATGTGAAATCTTATACACATGAATAAAATGAAAACCCAATTAAAAAATATATAAAATTATAATAAACTCCTCAGAATTCAGCTAGATTTAGCCTTTTATCATTTGGGCAAAAAAAGAAGCTGAAATTACAGGTTTAGCTGAAATTTCCAATAGAACCATGATATGACTCTAGTGTTGCCTCTTAAAAAATGAAGTGTTTGATTGAGGGCTGCAAACCATTCAACTCCTCTCCACATTAAACTCCTATAAACATCCTCTACATATTAAATTACTTTTCTCTCCATAATAAACTCCTCAGAATTTTGGTAGATTCAGCCTTTCATGATAGTACCACTAAAACCTGAAACATCCTCTCTAGAAATATAAATTTATTAATTACAATAATTAAACTCACTCAAATGTATAAATTACATAAGTTTTTTAACCAACATTTGAATAATTCGTAAATGAAAAAGCATATGAAAATAAAGATAATAAGAACTTCCGGAATCAAAATTAATTACCCTTAATTTTTAATTAATAAAAAACCAACATAATATGAATAAAAACGATAGTTGTTATTAAAGATAATAATAAAAAAAGCATATGAAAATAATGCTCGCGTATGAAGTTAACTTTATGATATAAAAATAGTAATAATAATATAAACCGCGTGCATGAAATATTTAGCTTTTCAAGCGAAATAAATTAATTTTTAGAAAAAAAACTACTTTTAATCGAGAAATTAAATACATTGCGCAAAGTTTTGATTTTACCAACTTTCTACCCTACAATTTACACCCTACTTCTTTGAAGTTGGGTGTTGAAACAGCCTGTTTGAAAAATTTACACCCTACTTCTTTTAAATAGGGTGTAAATATAAAGTTTTAACAGCGAATTGAATGCCAGTTAAAAATTATTGTTGTTTAAAATCATATGAAAATTACGCTATTATAAAGATAATAATAAAAAAGCATAGGAAAATAATGCGTGCGCATGAAGTTAACGTTACGATATAAAGATAGTAATAATAATAATATATATATATATATATATATATATATATATATATAACAGTTCCGTAACTAACTGACTGACTGACTAATTGACTGACAGACATACAACGTACTGACCAAACCGCGGGAAATAAAAGGGCTGAAATTTTGCATGGCGATTCTTATTAAAGTGTAGGAGTGCACTAAGAAAGATTTTTGAAAAATTCTTAGATTTTTTTTAAATTAAATTTTTGAGTTGTTTTAGTAACTTTTTTAAAGTTTGCATTTAAAATAATAATAATTTGAGGGTTATAAAATTTATATCACGAAGAAGATCATAAAAATTCCTTTAATATGAAATCTTTTTCGAATCTTTACCTCCATTTTATGATTTTTGGTGAATTTTAAAGATTAATTTTTAGAATTTAACCTTTTACATGCCACACTATGATCAAGGAATAAAGTACCATATTTTGCTGCGTAACTTTGGTCGATAACTTCCAGGAAGTCGGTCCAACAGGTGTACTCCACTCATTCCTTTATTATATAATTTTATAATGTAAGGTTAAGGAAAATCAACTTTTATTTTAGCTCGGACATATCTTTTTGCTCTTCCTAATGGTTCGTGAGTGATAAAATTTGATGTAATAGTTACAACAAAACTATCGTTCCAATGGCACATATAAACTTCTCCATCGCATCGGTAATCAAACTCTCCACGTTGAAATTTCGATATTTCTTTTGCTGTTTTAAGAGAACATTGTCCCCTTCTGGAATCTCGCACTGTGCCGATTGCCTTAAAGCCTTTGTTAGATAAATCTGTCAGCAGACTGTACGATGTAAAAAAAGTTATCGAAAAATATTTTGCGTTTCTCTGGATTGTCAAAAAAAGATAATAGTTCGGAGACTTTTTTCTTGATAATGCGGCAGACGATTGGACATTATTAAAAAAAAATATTAAAATAATGTAAAAGATATGTTCCTCAAACTGTACTACATTAACTGTACTATATTCTTTAGTATGTCCTATGAGATTTAATTTGAATATTTTCTTCTACATTATTTTGTCTATAAAAATATCCCTTACGATTTTTTTTATTAATATATTTTTTGTTTTTTTTACATCAATCGTATACATTGATCGTCGTATTTATTATATATATATATATATATATATATATATATATATATATATATATATATATATATATATATATATATATATATATATATATATATATATATATATATATATATATATATATATATATATATATACATACATATATATATATATATATATATATATATATATATATATATATATATATATACATACATATATATATATATATATATATATATATACATACATATATTGGCATTAATTGCATACACTGACATTGTATTTAATTTGAATGTACCATTTCGTTTAGGAACACCTCCTACACGAACGTTTAGAAGGCGTTGGTTTATGGAATACGAAAAGTTTAAAATAGTAGCGCCATCTATTGCTCATTTGTGAATCGAGAATCGCATCCTTCAAAAATTCTTGGTTATCCTAATTGTTAGCAATACAATGCCCAGAAATAAATTATTGGTGAATGTTTGTTACCCAAAATCAATTTTAAAACTAAACACAGTATAAATAACATAGAAAAGATTTATCCTTTATCATTTGAGCAAAAAATTCTGGAAAGTAAAACATAAAATATATAAATTTATAATAAACCTACCAAAATCCATTAAAAAACTAAACACAGTATAAATAACATAGAAAAAAAGCATACGAAATGTTATACACATTAATAATATGAAAACCAATTAAAAATATAGAAATATATAATAAATTCCTCAGATTTCAGCTATATTCGGTCTTTCATCATAAAAAAGCTGAAAAAAAAAATAAAATAAAAATAATTTTAAAAAATAATAAAATAAAATAATAATAATAATTTAAAAAATAAAAAAAAAGATAATAATTAAAAAAATAATAAAATAAAAGCTGAAATAAAAAAGCCTTCATAAAAAAGCTGAAAATACAGGTTTAGCAAGATTTGCGCGATCCCGACTCGAACCCGAGTATTACGGGGTACCAAACGAACCATTTTAACGAATACGCCACGATTATATGCAACATTGTTGAGTAAAGTAAAAAATATACGCAATCAGTTTTTTGGAAAGTTGCTATGGGTTGGTGAATATACATACATTTATGGAGTAAGAGGAGTTTTAAGTGAGAAATAAGTTAGCAGGATAGAAGCTTAGTCTTTAACTCTTCAATAGACACAAAGACATTAGCTAGGGGGTTTGCAGTAGCGATTAAAAAAGATCGTGACACTTAGCGTGGTTGATTCGAATTTTCCATCGCGTGTGAGAGTGTCAATATGCCGTTGGATCCGATTTATTTTAGAGTATAAAATCTGACTTGAAAGATTATTATTTTCATTTATTATTCTGGTTTAATATATAACTTGAAACTTTTTGATTTTATTTATTTTTATCTTTTCGCTCGCTGTTTGTCAGCTAACCCTAACGTGGACGCCATATTCAGAGGAGTGATTCCACAAAGTGTAACAGCTTACAAATTGTTGGTTTTTTATTAATTAAAAATCAATGGTAATTAATTTCGATTTTTGAAGTTCTTCAGACCCTCGGCTGTTTTTAAAGACGCCTGTATGTAAAATTTCACGATCGTTGCTCCTAAACTGTGGATTTCTATACAATTACAGAGATACAAACATTCATTTTTATATATTAGATATTACATCAATTGTATACATTGATCGTCGTATTTATCATATAATATATATATATATACACTAGCTGAAGTACCCGGCGATGCCTGGGATTTTAAGAATGTTTGTCGTTAACCAAAATCAATTTAAAACTTAACACAGTATAAATAACATAAAAAATATATATGAAATGTTATACACGTCTCAGAATTTCAGCCTTTCATCATTGTAATACTAAAATCTGAAAAGTAAAAATGTCAAATTCTCTAATGTTTGTTAACCAAAATTAATTTAAAACTAAGCACAGTATAAATAACAGAAAAAAAAAACCTTGTGAAATCTATAAATATATAAATTTATCCTCAGAATTCAGCTAGAATTAGCCTTTCATCATTGGGGTAAAAAAAAGAAGCTGCAATTACAGGTTCAGCAAAAATTTCCAATAGAACAATGATATGACTGCAGCGTTGCCTCTTAAAAAATGAAGTGTTTGATTGAGGGCTGCAAACCATTCAACTCCTCTCCACATTTAACTCCTATAAACATCCTCTACATATTAAATTCCTTTTCTCTCCATAATAAACTCCTCAGAATTTTGGTATATTCAGCCTTTCATCAAAGTACCACTAAAAACTGAAACATCCTCTCCAGAAATATAAATTTATTAATTTCAATAATTAAACACACACAAATGTATAAATTACGCAAAAGTTTTTTAACCAACATTTGAATAATTCTTAAATGAAAAAGCATATGAAAATAAAGATAAGAACTTCCGGAATCGAAATTAATTACCCTTAATTTTTAATTAATAAAAAACCAACATAATATGAATAAAAACGATAGTTGTTTAAAACCATATGAAAATAAAGCTATTATAAAGATAATAATAAAAAAAGCATAAGAAAATAATGCTCGCGCATGAAGTTAACGTTACGATATAAAGATAGTAAAAATAATATAAACCGCGTGCATAAAATATTTAGCTTTTCAAGCGAAATAAATTAATTTTTCGAAAAAAAACTACTTTTAATCGAGAAATTAAATACATTGCACAAAATTTTGATTTTACCAACTTTCCACCCTACAATTTACACCCTACTTCTTTTAAATAGGGTGTAAATATAAAGTTTTAACAGCCAATTGAATGCCAGTTAAAAACGATTGCTGTTTAAAATCATATGAAAATTACGCTTATTATAAAGATAATAAAAAAAGCATAGGAAAATAATGTGTGCGCATGAAGTTAACGTTACGATATAAAGATAGTAATAAAAATCTATATATATAAAGCAGTTCCGTAACTGACTAACTGACATACAAAGTACAGACCAAACCGCTGAACCTAAAGGACTAAAATTTTGCATGGCGATTCTTCTTATAATGTAGGGGTGCACTAAGAAATAATAATTTGAGGGTTGTAAAATTTATATCACGAAAAATATCATAAAAATTCCTTTAAAATGAAATTCTTTTCGAATCTTTACCTCCATTTTCTAATTTTTGGTGAATTCTTAAAGATTAATTTTTACAATTTAATTTATTAAACGCTGATCATGTGATTTCTTTATCTGGTACTTTAAATAAATTTATCGTCACGTAACAACGAAATAGACAAAAAAAAAATTTTTTTTCTTGCTAATGCGGCAAACGATTGGACATTATCCAATAAATATTAAAATACAGAAGATATGTTCCTCAAACTGTACTATATTCTTTAGTATGTCCTATTAGATTTAATTTCAATATTTTCTTCTACATTATTTTGTCTATAAAAATATCCCTTACGATTTTTTAAAAAATATATTTTTTTGTCTTATGGTTGGAATACTTAAAGTTTAAAATAGTGGCGCCATCTACTGAACACCTGTGAATCGAGAGTCGCATCTTTCAAAAGTTGTTGGTTATTTATTAATTAAAAATATTGGAAAGTTCTTGTGGATCTGTAAATATACATGTGGTAACAGTTTTAAAATTTATAAATTATCAACCTACACAAATGATAATTTATCCGGCGTTGCCCGGGATTTTAAGAATGTTTGTTAACTAAAATCAATTTAAAAACTAAACACAGTATAAATAACATAGAATAAAAAGCATGTGAAATGTTATACGCATGAATAAAAAGAAAACCCAACATAAAAAATCATAAATTTACAATAATTTCTTCAGAATTCAGCTACATTTAGCGTTTCATCATTGGAGCAAAAAAACCCTGAAAAGTAAAGCATAAAATATATACATTTATAATAAACCACTAAAAGCTGAAAAGGAAAAATGTCAAATTGTCTTTAGGAAAGTAAAGAATTTTGAAAAGTAAAGCTGAAAAGTAAAAATGTCAAATTGTCGAATGTTTGTTAACCAAAATCAATTTAAAAACTAAATACAGTATAAATAACATAGAAAAGATTTAGCCTTTATCATTGGACAAAAAATCCTGAAAAGTAAAACATAAAATATATAAATTTATAATAAACCTACCAAAATCCATTAAAAAACTAAACACAGTATAAATAACATAGAAAAAAAGTGCACGAAATGTTATACACATTAATAATATGAAAAATAAAATAAAATCAAAATAATAATTTTTAAAAATAATAAAATAAAATAAAAATAATTTTAAAAAATTAATAAATAAAAATAATAATAATAATAATTTAAAAAATAATAAAATAAAAGCTGAAATAAAAAAGCCTCCGTAAAAAAGCTGAAAATACAGGTTTAGCAAAGTTTGTACGATCCGTATTCGAACCCGCGAAGTGCAGCGTAGTAAATGAAGGCATTTACCGAATGCGCCAGAATGACATGCTGCTTTATTGAGTAAATAGGAAAATATTCGACTAATATTACTGGAAAGTTGCTATGGGTTGGTGAATATACATGTATTTATGGAGTGAGAGGAGTTTTAAGGCAGAAATAAGTTAGCAGGATAGAAGCTTAGTCTTTAACTCTTCAATAGACACAAAGACATAAGCGAGGGGGGTTGCAGTAGCGATTAAAAAAGATCGTGACACTTAGCTTGGTTGATTCGAATTTTCCATCGCGTGTGATAGTGTCACTGTGCCGTTGGATCCGATTTATTTTAGAGTATAAAATCTGACTTGAAAGATTAGTATTTTCATTTATTATTCTGGTTTAATATATAACTTGAAACTTTTTGATTTCATTTATTTTTATCTTTTCGCTCGCTTTTTGCTATTTAACCCTAACGTGGACGCCATATTCAGAGGGGTGATTCCACAAAGTGTAACAGCTTACATTTAGTTTCAAAATTTTTGGTTTTTTATTAATTAAATATCAGCGGTAATTAATTTCGATTTTTGAAGTTCTTCAGACCCTCGGCTGTTTTTAAAGACGCCTGTATGTAAAATTTCACGATCGTTGCTCCTAAACTGTGGATTTCTATACAATTACAGAGAGACAAACATTCATTTTTATATATTAGATTTGGCATGAATTGCATACATTGACCGTTGTATTTAATTTGAATGTACTCCGTAGCGAAGTATGGGTTTTCAGCTAGTAATTTTATATAAAAAATAATAATAATAATAATAATAATAAACAATAATAATAATTTATATATACTTTTTCTTTATATATACAGTAATGTAACTGTTAGGTAATACCTTTATCTACTTCTGTAGTCATTTTCTTTTTTTCATGTTTAAATTCTCTCTTTCTTGCACTATTCCTTGCGAGCACTGCTTCTCATATTAACATTAAACTTCCTTCTATCTTATAATGCTGTTTTGTTTAATCTCCCGGATCCAAATTCAACCTATCTGCTTTCATCTTTCTAACTATTGGTCATTCACTATGCACATGTACGTTGGCGGGCGTGGCCCATGTAACGTAGTTACATCACTGATTCCATTGAGCTCCATTGAAACATTTATTGTAATACAGTAAGTATTTAGGAAATTTTCAACACCATACCATATATTGGTTCGTTATAAAATGTGTTAATTGGAATTAAAATTTTATATGAAAATAATGTAATAGGGTTATAGAACTGAAGATAAATATTACTTCTTCAAGGTTTGAAAACAAAGTAACGATATTTGAGAGACGTAACCTAACCAGTAATCAAAAATGTATAGCTGTAATATGACTTTAAATTCAATACAATAAATCATAAATGTATACTTCGTTATCGATACATCAAAGACTGCAATTATGGATAGGAATTGTGATAAGCAGGATGTGAATATGCGTTGTCTTTAGGCGGTGATCTAAATTGGTAGGAACCACCTAGGGGAGGCTGTCAGTCACAGATTTACAGTTCCCACTCTTCGGGGCGCCAGAGAGACTTTGTACAGAGCGACAATACCGATGTCATAAAACATCGAGAATTAAGGAGACTGCTATAAAGCTGATGTCAAAGTCGAAGAAGCAAGGAACTGCCCGGTGAGAAAATGTTCCAGATAGGGGCAGGCGCCAGAATTAATTAAAATGCACCGCGAACACATAAGATGCAACCAATGCAGTGAAGGGGATCGGGAATATAACCTATGAGCAGAATGACCCATCCCTCCTCCCAATAAAGGGGTGTTGCGAGCGAATGGAAATGCAGTAAGGCCACAGCCAATGGGAAAGATAAAGAAGGAAATATATATATACAGTGTTGGAGCGTTTCAAGGGGCCCCCCTACTAAAAATAGAAAAATAAACTAAGCTGCTACAGGCCCGACGAGAATCCTGAGACTACGAAAAGTTTGAATTCCCATCGAAGGTTCGCAAATTAAGACGAAGTTTCCACTGCACGACCAAAGAATAGAAAAGAATGAGTAAAACTAATGCTGCCTGGCCATTACCTGAACGAGCGTGTACGTACCCACCTATATTTACTAGATGATCAAGGAATCTACGGAGATTGGAGCTTAGTGCTCAGAGCTTATCGGAACGAAAATTACTCGGAGGTGCCGAGGTGAATTCGCCTATGACCGACGACCACTGCTGACGACCGGTGACCGACATAGAGCATCCGAGGTGAACTCGCCTATGACCGACGACCACTGCTGACATAGAGCATCCGAGGTGAAATCGTTGTGTGATCATCGACCTATGAGATCTTGAACTCTTAATAGAACTGTGGTACACAATGACCTAAGAATACTACTCGGACTATTTGTGTACAAGTGGTTAGACGAGCCCAAACTACAGTGACAGCAGCCTCAGGGCGAGCATCTTTGCTAACCTTATTTAATTCACATCCTCGCTTATTTACATACTCGCGACTTACCCGCAAGGGTCGGCATTGTCGGGTGTATGATGAATATGATGAAATGTAATCTTGTATGAATTTTATGATATAATTGAGTAGTATTAAGAATTCAGCTATATGCTAAGTAATGTGTATACATATATATAGATGTAAATAAATGTAAATATGTATAAAACTAGTGTCGTATTTGAGAGTTATACCCTTTTACTTAGATGAGTTTCTGAGACAGAAGTGGTCGCATCGCGACGCAAAAGTTTAACTACACGATCACAGCCTGACGACCCCCAACAGGGTCATTACAGGAATTTTTTCAAATAGCTAAATAAATTTTCTGCTGAAAACGGCATATTAAGGTATTCGAAACAAATATTAATTGTAGGAGAATAATTATATAGAAAATTTTCAACACCAAACCACAAGTTGGTTTGTTATGTAGTATCTTTAACTCGAATCAAAATATTAAATAAAACTATGAAAATATTCTTATAGAATTATAGAAGTGAACATAAATGTTACTTTCTCAAGGTCTCAAAAGAATGTAACAATATTTCAGGGATGTGACCTATTCAGTTATGAAAAATTTATAATTGTTACATGACTTCAAATTCTCTAATAATTTACAACTAACTATTAATAAATGCTTTATGATCGATCTATAAAGGGAAAGCCCATAATTACGGATAAGGTTTTTTCTACTTTGACCAAATAAATTATTTACTGAAAAGCACATATTGAGGTATTCGCAACAAACATTTATCGTAGCAGAGCAAGAAAACGTACAAAATCGGAAATTTGGTCTGTCGTGCAATGTTAGTTAGAAATAATATGTTAAATAAAACTGAAACTAATGTAACAGAATTTTAGAATTGAAGACCAATGTTACTTTCTCCATGTCTCAAAACAAGGTAACAATATCTGGGATATGTTTTTCTTTCAATGCGGAGGCAACTGTCGTGAAGACATTCACCTATAATTCACCACAGTATTGATGGCCATTTTATTATGGGGGTGCCATATAGGCAGACCAACATTGCCCCCTATGAAGGGACAACACAAACGGAGGCGATTTGCTGGCGCTTCGTCAGGATTCGATCTGAGCACCCTCAGCTAGATGTTTAAGAAGTGGAGTGCCTGGGTCCGATTGGACTTTATCTCCAGTAAGCAAGTTAAAGGTATCAAGATATGTGTGCTCAGTAAAATAATATATAAAGGTGGAAGAAATATTAAGTTAAGAATACGTTACTATCTATATTAATAAAGAGACAAGGGGATGTCGAGATCATCAGGTGACCGTAACTGATCCGGGCGGACCAATCCTCGAAAAAAAAATGGCCGACAGATATACAGGAAACGGTGTAATTTCTTTTCACATGAAAGTACATAAATGTTACATATTTGGAAAGAGCTTCGACAACTGATAATTTTTTCTGCGTACACTTATTCTGTTAATTCAATTCTTTTAGAGATATTTTCATTCTAAAATCACTCACTGCTGAGAAACCAAATCATCTGGTACAGTGGTGCTGCCATCTGTCGGCAGCGACGGGAATGAAAATTGAAAGGAATTTATTCACTTGAATTTAATAGATTTGTAGGCTTTTTTTTCTTTTGTGGGGCCCGAAGTACATAAATATGTTACACGGCTGGCTTGCGCGTAGCTAGGCGAAGCCCGAGCGTAGCCGGGTGAAGCCCGGCTAGTTAAGAATTAGAAACTTAAAGGAGGAGAGGGAACATTAAATTAAGTTAAAGTAATTAAGTATGGCTCGATAAGGAGAAAAGATAAAGAAAAATTAAGTAATTAAATTAATAATTAACTAGTAATTAATTAAAATTAAAATATTAAAAAAATAAATAAAATTAATAAGAAATTAAAAAACACATGTTGAGAGGAAACGAAAATAAAAAAGGCCCGTTTCAGGGTCGTACAACTACGTATTGAGATGATAGCGAAGCGTCGAAGGGAGGCTAAAAGTAGCAGGAGGGAAAATTTGGAAATAGGTAGACTGCACGGACGGGGGTCGAACGCCTGACCTACGATTCCCGAGACGCGAGTGATAGCAGTGCGCAACCAAAGCACGAATCTAAGTTAGCAAGATAGGAAGAGTATCGCGGTAGGAGGGTCAATGTTAACTCCTAAGAAGACACGCCCGTGGACGTTTACGGTTAACGGGAAGGGAATGAGCATAATCGGGAAGATCCACAAGGCCGCCACGGCCACCTGGGATTTGTTACTTACTCAGTTATGAAAAAAAATTATGGTTGTTACTTAGTGGCTCTAAATTTACAAATGGCATACAACTTTCTATCAATCAATACTTCCTGATCGATACATCAAAGCAAAGGTTACAATTACGGATAGGAATTCCTCATAAATATAACTAAATAAATTATCCACTGAAGAGGATATATTAAGGTATTCGCTACAAATATTCACTATAGCAAAGTAAAGTATTTAAAAAATTTTCAACATCATACCACATACTGGTTGAATATGAACTACATTAATTGAATTAAAATATTAAATGAAACTATGAAAATAGTATAATAGAATTATAGAGCTGAAAATCAATGTTACTTTCTTAAGGCCTCAAAGCTATGTAAAATGTTTGACAGGCCTAACGTATCCAGTTATAAAAAAAAATTATAGCTGTTGCATTACTTTAAATTTAATAATGATGTCCAACTAACTATTAATTAATACTTCCAAATCGATACGTAAATGAAACGGCTATAATTGCGGATAAGAATTTTTCTATCTTAACCGAATAAATTATTTTCTAAACTTCATTTATTGAGGTATTCGTAACAAACATTGATTGTAGCAAAGTAATTATTTACAAAATTTGTAACACCAAACTACAAATTGAATTGTTATGTATTTTGTTAATTGAGAATAAAATTTTAACTATGATAATAATGTAATAAAATTGTAGAACTAAAGATCAGCGTTACTTTTTCAAGGTCCCAAAACAATGTAACAATATCTGAGAGATGTAAACTATCCAGAAATGATACACTTTTTCTGTTACATGACTTCAAATTTACTAATAATTTGGAACTAGCTATTAATTAACACTACATGATTGATACATAGAACGAAAGAGATGTGTTGGTTATAGTTGGTCATGAACTACGTTAATTGAAAATAAAATATTAAATGAAACTAATAGTATAATAGAATTATAGAGCTGAAAATTAATGTTACTTTTTCAAGGTCTCGGAACAATGTTACAATATTTGACAGGCTTAACCAGTTATGAAAAAATTATAGCTGTTGCATTGCTTTAAATTTAATAATCATGTACAATTAACGATTAATTAATTCTTCCAGATCGATACGAAAATGAAAGGGCTGTAATTACGGATAAAAATTTCCCTATCTTAACCAAATAAATTATCTACCGTGGACCATATATTAAATTATTCGCTACAAGCATTTATTGCAGTACATTAATTTTGAAAAATTGCATCAAACCACAAATTAATTTGCTATGCATTATGTTAATTGGGAATAAATTATGAAATTAAATTAGGAAAATGAGAACGTCTCCTTATTTATCACAGATTAACAATGATATGAAAATGAGTTAATACTTTTTTCCTGTTATATAATATGACATGTTAATCGATATACATTCTTTAATTTTATACCTTTAACCCTATTTGAAGCCTACCATAATATAGTTTTACTTATGTATTTCTCAATGGAAAAGTTTCTATTTACATGATTTAAATTAAAGAAAAAGTATGCTCTGAAAATAAGCAGTCTAATAACTTCTCAATAGGTTCCAAATAGAAAGAAAAATTAAACTCTACTATATTTAAAGCTGAATAAATAAAACTCGCAATTTCTCTTCCCTAAATGAACAGGAAAAGTTAACTCCACCGATACAAAAAAACTAGTGCATAGTGCAACACGTAAAACACTTCCGAAAACAGTAATAATGATAAATTTTACATGAAGCCTTATTTATAACTTGTCTTGAAAGATTCGTGTATTTGTCACAATTACTCGTTTCTCTTCCGCGAGAAAAAGTAATTGGATCACATTTTATAGCTGTAACATTAGGTCGCCATCTATTGACGAGAAAGAAAAATAAAAAGTATTCGCCGGAATTTATCAAAATAGAAATTTTAACTTGAGAAGTTTTTAAATTTGATTCTGAGTTATATATTTTGCATTTAAAAACTATTTTTTTTATATTTTGATAGTTTTCTTGCATGGAAAATATATTTATTCCTTATTAGAGTAATTTTCTTCTAAATTAAAAGAAGATTTAACGAAGCTTATCTTTATCATTCAACAGATAGGGGATATGTAAATTATTCAAAAATTATTTAAAAGTTTAAATTTTAAGTTTGATTTTTTAATGAAAACATATGCATATATGCATATAAGCATATATTTTGTTTGTTTTACTAGACTATAAATAGCTAATTTCTGAGGTAAGGTGTCTTTAAAAACAGTCTTTAAAAGCAATAAAAACTGAACGCTATAAATTTAAGCAAAAACAAAACAAACAAAAAAAATGTAATAAATAAACGCATGTAATGAGAAATGTGCTGATTAGTACAGCAAAATTTATTTGAGTTAAGTATGCTATCTACTTCGGAATCAACAGTAAAAAATATATTGTTGCACAAATATACCAATGAATATTTTTTGCCCAAAACATTAATAGTATTTATTTATGAATATGCTTACCTTCAGTAAAGAAGACATTTTTTCCCGGAGGAAACAGGGAGAAAAATGACTTCTTGTTACATAAAAACTATAATGATTATCTCTTGAAGATGTCTGGTATTTTTGTTCAATATTATATACACTTGCTTTAAGCAAGGCATATATTTCAAAGCTTATAGAGAAAAATTAATTTAAAATTACATAAAATATATATTCATGAATATTACTTAATTCATATTTTGAAAATATTCATAACAGTTATTTCAAATGTGGGTATTGTAATTTTATTAATATCTTTCAATTACTTTTAGTTTATTTTTTCCATAAATCTTGATTCATAACATTAAACATTTGATTAAGTATAGATATATAATTTAAGTTCATTAAATCTTTTGCCTTTTTGCTAATATTAAATTATATAAATTAACCCTTGAATAACTTCAGGGCCACATAATAGCCACAGAATTCCACTTCAATATTTTGGATTTGGAGGATACCATTGCATTATTATATTCAATAACTGTAACTTTTTTGTGACATCATCCACTTCTGAACATGTAGCAGAGGTCGTCTTGAAGATTTGACGGATCTCCTTTAGCCCATGTGTTATGTTTTATGATATAAATCCAGCGATTCGCGAAAATTTGTGTTTAATAAATTAGGGGGATTAAAACCTAAATGAAACCTAATAGAGCCTTCAAAAGAAAAAGCAAAACAGAACACTGCGATGAAGATAAGGTATAAATTTAAAAATTTAACCTTGATTTTGGTTGGGGGGGGGGCGTGACTATCGCATATATTGCTGGAACTCAATTGTATACACCAAGGGGGTAAATTACAATTATTATTTAATATTTATTTCCGATATGGAGTAGTTAAAACCTAAATACAGGTTTATGAAATAAATATATCTCGAACCTTCCAATTAGAAAGTAAAATTTAACATTGTAATGAAAGTAAGATGTAAATTGAATTTTCATTTCCTGGGGCGGGCAAACTCACGCACTACGGAAATGTTGGGTTATATACCGTGGTGATTTTTCAAAATTTTAAATAGGATTTATGTTTATTTTTAGTGCTATGGAGGAGTTAAATTCTAAATATAGGTTTATGAAATAAAATCTCTCGTCCCTTCAAAATAAAAAGTAACGCAGAAAACTCTGATTTAAATAAGGACAATTTAAAAATTTAATTTTAATTTCCTGGGGCATGGCTAACTCACGTACTGCCGAAACTTTATGTCACGTACCAAGGTGGAATGTTAAAAATTTTATTTTTCAGGATTTATGTTTATTTTTATGCGGTTTTATGACTGTCTTAGAATATAAACCTTGTGTTACAACAAAGATCGATCGAAAGACATAACATAAAATATTGAGCTAACGTGGAAAATAAATTAATGTGTAAACACTTTTCGAAAAAATGTACGAAGGACAGAGTTTAACCTGAGTAACAAGAAAAGATTCAAAATATAATTTCCACTTCTATTTAACCGCTCAAAAGTTCATTATTATTAAGATTTTTAATTAATTGTCTTATTTCATAATTGCCGGATTTAATTCGGATATTACACTCGCATTAAGAATAACGAGGATATATCTCGCTTTCTGCCGAAAACTGTGCTGTTCTGTTTACCTTAATTTAAAGTTCTTAAACTTGGCGCATGTAATGGATCTTTTGTGTAATTACACGTGGATTTCCGCACGTAGAGATATAGATTAAAAAGGTGGTGTGAAATGTTGTTTATAGTCACAATGGGATTAATTATTCCTTGCTATTTGCATTTAATGCTAATTTTTATCCAAGCGCCGTTTCAATTTGCTACTTTCATTTAGGTCATTTGGAAACAAAAAGGGAATACAAATCTCCCAAATTATAACTGAGAAAGTATATGTTTACTCAGCAGGTGATTAGTGCAAGTATATTATTATTTATTCGTGCTTTAGAAAAATAATTATCGAGATATAGTTTTATTAAAGACATAATCCTTTCCTTAAAATCTACAAATTCATTATAATATACTCGTCACCATTGATATATATATATATATATATATATATATATATATATATATATATATATATATATATATATATATATATATATATATGTGTGTGTGTGTGTGTGTGTGTGTGTAAATAAGATACAAACTTTCTTTTCCCTTGAAAAGTGTATCACGCCAGAAAGTAATCCATAGTAGACGGACAGCAAAAGATATTCAGTAGACGGCTGGAACACAAACAGATCCATAGAGACAGGGACAGATCTTTTGCTAGACAAAGAAAATGCCGCGACATCATTCTCTTCTTTCATTTGTCTAGAAAACTTGCTTAGCTCAGAACCACACGTGATTGTTTGGCTCAAAGTATGGAAATTCCCTGAAATTTTATTGGTTGCACTCGCACGTCCTAAGATTTAGGAAAAGCTGCTAAATGCGGAAATTCGAACAAAACATTAAGATATTATGAGCACGATTCACATTTTCAAAAGGATTTATAATATGTTAAAAATAGAGTTTTTGCATAAATCATTATGAGTTATTCAGTTGTTGCATAAATGTTTAGAAGTTATTTAGTTGTTGTATATATTTTGATACACATAAAGACACGTAGGATATGAAATTATTTTTCAATTAGTTTACATGATGCTGATATGTGTAGATTATAAATAATAAACAATTGAGGACTATGATGTGATGATATGTTACTTTACAGAAATATATAGCAGTAATTCATCGAAGAATTTGCTACATTGTGTTCAATTCCTAGATTTCGTACTTCAATATTTATTCAATACTTCTGTAACACTTTTGTTTTTCACTAGCTTGGTTGGTTGTTTTAGAGCACTGAGGTTGACTTTCTTTTCTGTTTTAAATTATAGATACTTATTATCCAGGTCAGTTAAAATGTATTATTTATTTGTCCTCGGGTTAAATGCGCTACGGTCAACTTTCTGTACTGTTTTTAATTACAGATACTTGTTTTCCCATGTCAATGAACTTAAGTTTAAAGCAATTTATACCACATTTTCAACAAAGTCTAGAGAGCTTGGAAGGATTCAGCAAGTCTGCATAGATCTTCGACGCTACAATTTGACAGAGATATCAGAGAGATGATCCACTTCGAATACTCTTCTCGTGATGTTTCTTGGGAACCTATTTTTCCCAAGAATCAGTGGCGTAGCGAGAGGGGGGCAAGGGGGTCTATCATGCAACAGGCGCCACTCGCAGAGGGGCGCCAAATGGTCCTTTTCACTAATTTTGTATATTATATTAACTATATGATTTTCGGGTGAAGGGGGCGCCAAAAAGATATCGTAGCCCGGGCGCCAGTTATGCTCGCTACGTCACTGCGAAGAATAACCTCCGAATACTGCCATACACCTGGATTTACTGACCCCTCTTCAAAGAAAGTAGACCGTGAGATCGTGAGAATACAGGGTCTTGAGACATTTAAAGAACTCTCACAGAAAAATAGAACGGTTGTTTACAAGTATGGCTCCTCTGAAAAATACCTCCTCATTTAGCCAAATGCTGAAAAATTCACACTGGTTAAATTTCATCAAATTTACCGAATTAATTACTTGGTACTAAGGAAGCACTTTTTTTGCTTTAAGTCCAATCCCGCCGTGCTCTCTAAAGAAGGGCTTGTTATCTTTTCTGATTCAAGATCAGCCTTGAAAGCTATAAGAAATGGGGATGACTCCTTAACACACAACATAAAACATCTTCTTTGTCAACTTCATTGTACACTTCAAAGTCCTGTACCCTTCAATGAATCTCCGCACATGTCCGTATTGAAGGAAATGAGTGTGCTGATTCGCTGGTCAAGGAAACGTGATACCTTCCCAAATACCTTCCTCCATCACACTAGCAGATGTGAATGCAGTGGCCAAGTGCAGAATATCAAGCCAGCCACAAAGGAATCCACTAAATTCGTAGTTTAATTGTTCCAGAACAATTGCTTCTACAATAGGTAGACTAAGAACCGATAATGTTAAGAGTATGGAAATCAATCCTTACTACTCAAGATCCTTTATCAACTGTAAAAATTGTCCAGAAGAGCCGCTTTCTCCAGAACTTATCTTTGATTGTCCAGACTTTGTGGCTGCCGTTTACAAACTTGTTTTGTCGCCGTAAAAACTCCTCTACAGCCCACAGGCACCTTATCTGGCAACTGCTGTTATACAGGCTCTTGGTTCGATTTAAGACTTTTTTTCTTCTGCACTATTCCTGGACACGACAATAACAACAACAACAATGAACTTAAAATGCATTTTTTTCTTTTGTCCTCAGGTATCACTGCAGTCAACTTTCTGTTCTGTTCTTTATTATAGATACTTACTATCCTAGGTTAGTGAAATTGTATTTCTTTTGTCCTCACGTTTATAGTACTACGTCAACACAGTTAATTACACGATCCTATGGTCCTATGCTAGAGTACTATGGTCAACTTTATACTGTTTTTAAGTACAGATACTTGTTATCCCAAGTCAATGAACTCAAAATGCATTATTTCGTTTGTCCTCGGTTTTAAAGCAATGCAGTCGACTTTCTGTTCTGTTTTTAACTATAGATACTTATTATCCCAAGTCGGTGAATTTAGAGTGCATTATTTCTTTTATCCTAGGTTAGTTACGCAGTGTTACTGAAATTTCACAGATTTAAAATACCATCAAAATGTTTTGCGATTTCAAAAGATTTCAAGACAATTGAGGCTTATTATGTTTATATATTTATTAAAAATGCATAAAATTCTTGTCTCAATATTTAATCAATATTTCTGTGGCACCTCTGTTTTTGGTTGGTATGGAGCTCTACGGTAAATTCTGTGTTCTTTCTTCTACAGATACTTATACCAAGCCAAAGAACTTAAAGTGTACTATATATTTTGTCCTCAGCTAGCTAAGTAGTGTTAAGAAATTTTCTCGGTTATAGAAATAGCCCCTAAAATATAAACCCTATCAAAGTGTCTTGAGCTTTGAAGAGGTTTCAAAAGATTTGATACTATTTTTCAAAGAATATGTTGAAATTAATCCTGTTTTCCACCTCGATTCACTAAGTAATACTTAGAATTATTCCCATGATCGTATACCGATCTTGTTTTAGACTTTATAACAGATTTATAAAAAAGTATTTCAAGTTCTTACTTGAGTTAAAAAAAATCTCAAGTTTAAGTGCTTGATAAATGGATTTCTATCAATTGTTCAAATGAAATTACCTAGTTTTTTACGAGGTAAAAAAAAGTCACTTGACAGTGTTTTTTTTTTAAAAAATTAGAACTGGCTGCAACATGCTTGTTACATGTCGAAAGGTAATAAAGAGAATTTAACTTCATTACCTTCAGAAGGTTGAAAAAGTAATTTTCTTTTTTAATTTTCAAGGGAAATTACATTCCTCTGGTAATTACTAAGAAATTTAGCTTTTAAGGAATTTAATTGAAAAAAATAATGAGAAAAGTAGGCAAGAAAAAAAATTAGAAAAAATTAAAACACCCTCTAAAATTTGTTTCTAAATCATTTGAGAATCTAAAATATAAAGTTACATGAAATTAAAAATCGTTTTATATTGAAATACAATAAATAATTATTTTGACTATAGTAAAAATTCATTTTATTTTGTTTTGCTCATGTGCATATTATTAATGTTTTGTGAATTGTGTTATTTTGTGCATTTATACATGCTATTTTGTGCTATTCATGTGCATAATTTGTGCTATACATGTGCATATTATGTTAAATTAACCATAAAATGGTGAAATTAACATACCACCCAAATTCAAGTAGAAACGTGAATACACATGTGTCATGCACTCTGGAAAACTAATCTTATTTTTTTTTTCTTTTTTTTTCATTGTCATATTTATTTGTAGTGCATAATGTTTATATTTCTATTAGGTAATGTATATATAAACTTCTAAATTGATACATTAACAAGCTGTATAAATTTAAAATTCATGGTCTATAGATCTTCTAGATACGAAAAAAAAATTATTGTATAATGGTATGTAATTTCAAACTTAAGTGTTGTATTTTTGGTTCAAAGTATAGGATTTAAAAACATTTTGTTACATACGTCTCGCGAGATGGTATCAAGCACGAACAACTGTATAAAAAAAATAAAAACTTTGTTAATATGAAAGTTTACAGTAAAATAGTAATTTTACCATCATTAATACAGATTAGTAAAGAATAAAAATAAAATGAAAAATACCTAAAAAATTAGTTGTGTATGCAACTAAACTATTAATTTAAATAACTGATTATTAATAATACACATTATAATAAGAAATTTAGATGGTATGGAATTTGTTTCAAATAAGCAAATATTAAGTTTACATAGATCTTCATAAAGACCCATTGTAGTATATTTATTTCAAATTATTGATATTTTAAGCAAAGAATACAAAATAATTATTATATAGCTTGCGATATATAAATATATATAGCTTAAAAACGCTAACATTCGCTCATTTTTGATTATTGCGAAGTTTTATAACAGTTAGAATAAATTTATAATTTTTCTAAACTTATTTTGCAACAGATAAGAGCACCAAATTCTCTTCCGTATAGCAGCACCATCTGGTGGACGAAATTCAAATGAAAAGTCCAAACTCAATCTCTAAATTTGATTTAATTTGACATACTTAGAGAAACTGAAACAAAATCTCCAGAAAATTACATATTTTCAGGAGTAATTCTTCATTGGAAATTAATTTACTGTCTAATTTATTTAAATATTATTTCTGTATTGTTATGTTTTTATGTTTAAATTCCGGAAATTTTTTTTTAAAATAATACGAATATTTGAGTTCAGTGACGGAAAAAACCCATAAGATTTGATTTATCCTCTGTTGTAAAATAAAAGAATTAATGTGTCATTTATTATATTGAAAAATTGTATTTTTAAATACTTTAAGAAAATCACCCATACATTCTTATTTTAAACTATTAATAGTTAAAATTCAGAAATACAAAATAATACCCACAGGAACATCTCGGTACATATATGATTGTACATAAGAGGATTATGATGAATATAAAGATATAAAAAACAAAGAAAAGGCTAACAATTTTTGTATAGTAAATCATAAATGAAAAAAGATAAATAAAATAGGGAAATAAATAAGTTTAACATATGGCAGAATATTCTAGTTTTCTAAAGTGTTATTCTATATAATTATAATATGTAGGTGATTAATGAAGGTTAATAATTACAAGATAATAAAAAAACTTTTTATATACTATGTTTTTAATTTTTTAAAAAATCATATAAACTTGAGATTTCTATGTATTAATAAATTCTTTTTAAAAAAAATTTTTGATGAATTATCCTATCGGCTTGAAAGAAAATGAAGTTAATAGGAAGTTAACTTGGGTTTAACTTGACGTTCCCGCCCTGGCAGATAGATGGCTTCTCCAGTCTACAAAACAAAATAAACTGAAAATGAATTCAAAACTGCTTAAAGATGGTTAAAAGTATTAAAAAATGCATTCTCCTCGTGTTCTGAGCTATTCTAAAAGTTTCAAATGTCTAGCTAGTCGGGAAGTTAGTTAAAAATCGATTGGAAGACTTGTAGTGGACAAACACACATAGAAACAAATAAGAAAGCGAGTTAATAAAAACATGGCAATAAAAATTCATTTAAATGTTGAGGTTATAGAAAAAAATATTTGGTATGTATATATATATGTAATGTCACGAGCGCGGGCCGACGAAGGAAGGCCTGAGTGGTATTTCTTTTTGAGGTAAAGATGGATGACTTGTCGCCCGGCCGTGCATCACATATGTTTAATTTTCTTTCCCGCTTTTCATCTCACCCTCGGACACATAAAACTCCGCAACGTTAATTTAATTACATCTTTATTTTTAAGATACACAATGCAACTTCTCGGGGCAACTTACAAATCAAAAAAGCGTACATGTTTCCGTTCAGGCGGTTTATATAAACTTTGTCATGTGATCATCATAGCGATTAGGGATTTGCTGTTGTCGATAAGTCACATGTGGTTTTATGTAATCTGCGCAGAGCTTATCTAAAATATGGGGGGCGCCGCGCATTTTTGAAAAAGGAAGCCATTTAATATTTTCTCTCGAGGTTATTAGAACTTAGAATCAAAAGCGAAATTTAGCTCGTACGCCCAAGGGAATTTAGAATAATGTTAGATTTTAAAATGGTATGGGGTTTTTAATGTTATATATATATATATATATATATATATATATATATATATATATATATATATATATATATATATATATACTAGCATTATTGCCCGGCGACGCCCGGGTAGATATATAGATATAAAAATTTTGATGCATTCCATCAAAAAAATACTGGGCTGCAACCCCCGCTGTTCATGTTCATCTGGCCAGACAGAATGCGCTTAGCGCGTTTCTACTGAAATGATATACAAACAATAAGAAAGAAAGAAACTTTGAGCCTGGGGACCTTCGTTTGATTATACGTCTAATTTTATTGAGAATTTATAACACAGTGTTGCGTGATTCGCACGTTTGGATTGAATAAGTTTACTGTTTAATTAGATTTAATTAGATTTGTTTGATCCACTGTTTAATTAGAAATAAGTTTTATAATTTACATTTGCCTTTATTATTTATTTTTCCCTTAAAAGCTCAGTTTGTTCCACATCACCCAAGAGACGCACTTTTTTCCACATCATCCAAGAGGTAAAGTGAAAGATGACCCTTTTATTTATTCAAGGTAAGGCGCGATTTCACAGGAAGCATATTTTCCTTACTTTGGTGATTCGGTATTTTATTGTCGACAGGCCAAAAACCGTATCGGTTTTTAATTTTCCTAAGGCCAAAAACCGTAGAAAAAGCAAATTGTAAATCGGTTCAAGCGATGAGAAAAACTGCAAATAACAAAGGACAAAAAGCAGAGCCGGGAAAGTTGTGTTAAGACATACTAATTTGAACTGCATTCTTAAAAAACTCCCATCTCAGTTAGTCTAGTCGTTAAATTTTATCTTTTACCGTATTTTAATATTTCTTTTGTCAATTTATTTCGTTGTTATGCACGTAACGCAAAATTAATTTAAAGTATGACAAAAAGAAAAGAAACCGCGTGATGAGCATTTCATAAATTAAATTCTAAAAATTAATCTTTAAAAATTCACCAAAAATCAGAAAAGGGAGGTAACAATTCGAAAAAGATTTCGTTTTAAAGGAAATTTTATGATCTTTCTCGTGATATAAAATTTATAACCCTCGGATTATCATTTTAAATGCAAACTTAAAAAAATTAGAAAAAAAAGCTTAAAAATTTAATTTTAAAAAATCGAAGAAGAATTTTTCAAAAATCTTTCTCAGTTCACCCCTCCAGTATAAACTCCACTATAGAAGAATCACCATGCAAAATTTCAGCTCTTTATGTCCAACGGTTTGGATTGTGCGTTATCAGTCAGTTAGGCAAGTTTATTACCATGAAGCTCTCACCCCCCGCGCACCCCTCCTCTCCCGCGCGGGGGAAGAGGGATAGGTTCGGATTTCACTGAGCGTCTGTATCTACAGGGGGTCTCGCACCTCTTACGGGCACAAAAAATCGTTAAAAAATTAATTTTAAAAAAAAAACTAATTGAGCCCCAAACTTCGTTTTTGCTGATTTAAGTTTCTCGGGTCCTAAACATTAACTGTGCCGAATTTGGTCCCGGTGGGTGAAACAGTCTATGATTCTATAGCGGACAAACAAACAGACAAGCTCTTTTATATACATATATACATATATATATATATATATATATATATATATATATATATATATATATATATATATATATATATATATATATGTATGTATGTAAGAAATAGATCCAGTAATTATTATTTTTAATGACTCGTCCCTCACTTTGAATACGAACCCGACGAATTAGAGTCAGGAGTTGGTAGGGGAACCAGTTTCTCGCCGAACGACCGACCGGTATTTTTGCTGTTCTGAGTTGGCAACGGCTAGGAGGGAGATGAGTGATTTTGGTGTGTGCGCAGTACGAGGAAAAACTTGATGTGTGTTGGTGACACGTGCGGTCTCTGAACCAGCCTGGTTATGTTGCAATTATTGGAATTAATAAACGAGTTAAATTAAACTTGTTGTTTTCTGTCATTCGTCCAAATCACGACAGAATTCATAGTCGGTAGGATTTACCGTATCCAACAGAAATATTCTATCGGTCATCGACTACCGAACTTCAGTGTTGCACGTGCTCGCACAAGTCTACTCAGCTATATAATGATACTCCTAGTTATGGATGTGCCATAGAAATGGTGTAAAAATATTTTGTTGTGGATTTACTTAGAATTCAAATCGTTTTGTCGCCTGAGAAAATCGTCGTGTGCGGCCAATTTATCTCCCGACTGTCTCCGGTGGCGCTGATTACACGTGCTCGGGAAGAAATGTATTAAGCGACACAACTGTGTGTGTGTATGCAACAGGAAAGCTCCGTTGTGGATTCTAAAAGTATTCAAGCTGAGCGGTCATCCCGGAAAAATTTAGTGTACCGCCATGTTAAGCAACGAGTGTCTCCACTTGTTAAATTCACTTGCTCACGAAAACATGTGTTTAAGCAGCCCAGTTATATTTCTGGGTGTAGATGTGTGCTCAGATAAACAGTGAAAAACATATTACCTATATAATAATAGAAAAAGTGCTTCGAAATAGGAAAATCGTCCTATCATCGGTGAAATTGTAATACATCAAACGTGGTGAGTGGCACAATATAATCTATTATAATCAAGAAATCCTTAGCTCTTTGTTATATTTGTGATTATTCAATTTATGTATTTTAGTTGAGTTCATAGGATACCCCAAATATCTTTATCGATTCTATGTCATATTTACATGTGATCTTTTTTTCTATTTTTCTAACTCCAAAGTTGATTATAAATGGTTTAAGGTAGATGAAAATTATTTAAATTTTAGTGTTTCAAATATTGTTTCTCTTTATGCATGCAGTGCTTTAGTCTCATAATTTATCACAAAGTTTTAATTCTTAAGAAAACCCAAAATTGGTCCATTTCAGAGTTGGTAGATATCGATATGCTTTTATATAACTAATTCTGTTTTGTATGTACACTGCTGGCCACCCAAATTGCAACACCAAGAAAGACAAGAGATATCACAACAAAATTTATTTTGTAGATAACATGTTGACCAAGTATCAAATGATTAAATTTATAGACTTCTGTGAAAGGTGGTTCCTGCCAAAATCAGTAGCCAGAGTAGCCGCCATTGTTGGAGATCACCGCTGCCACACGCCTCGGCATTGATTCAAAGAAACT
The DNA here is from genome assembly GCA_907164885.2 of Dolomedes plantarius. Taxonomy (NCBI): domain Eukaryota; kingdom Metazoa; phylum Arthropoda; class Arachnida; order Araneae; family Dolomedidae; genus Dolomedes; species Dolomedes plantarius. The sequence goes on along the minus strand of OU015490.1, from coordinate 208,582,473 downwards.
TTGGATGAGTTCTTGGGGTACAGCAGACCAAGCAGCTTCCACGCGTTGCCAAAGTTGATCTGCTGTGGCAGCTGGGGATGGAATCTGGGTCAATCGTAGAGCAACCATGGACCACATGTTTTCTATCGGCGAAAGATCCGGAGAGCGAGGCAGCCAGGGAAGCAATTCAATCTGGCGATTGACGAAGAAACGTTGGACGGTGCGTGCCACGTGTGGTCGCCCATTATCCTGTTGAAATATGGCTGTGGGAAAGCCCTGAAGGTAAGGAATGACAACTGACTCCAACACCTCGGAGATGTAGCGCTGGCTGTTTAAAGTACCGGCAATGCGTACTAGAGGTGTGCGAGAGTGATATCTAATACCACCACATACCATAATACCCGGTGCAGGACCAGTGTGGCGGTGCATAACGCAGCTGTTCAGCATCCTCTCTTCACGGTGTCTCCAGACTCGAATGCGACCATCGTGGTGTTGCTGACAAAAGCGTGACTCGTCAGTAAAGACAATTTCATTCCATTCTGCCGTCCACATCCTTCTGTCATCGCACCATTGGCGGCGGAGACGTCTGTGGTTCTGCGTCAAGGGTAGACAAAGCAATGGACGTCTTTTGGACAGACCACTCTGCTGTAAACGGCGTTGAATGGTACGCGCAGACACTGGATGATGTGTTACAGACTGCATGTGCTGTGCTATGGTTCGTGATGTGACTGAGCGATCCGTCATTGCCATGCGCACAATTTGGCTGTCATCTGTTAGCGTACATCTTAAAAACATGCACGTCAACAATTCTTATAATTTATATTTAAATAGCAGAGTTTTAAATGTGCAGTAAAAGCTATGTTAAAAAAGGTATACGCTAAAACCATTAAAGTTGTTAAAAATAATGTATAGACGACAAGACTTTTTAACAATAACTAAAAGTTTATTCATTTGAAAAACTGGTTAAGAATTAGATAAAAACAACAATATCAACATCTTTCTTCTTACTAATAATACTGGGGTTTTTATTAGATCAGTTTTATAACAAACATTATATTTTATCATACTGTGATGGACT
>OU015490.1:208511416-208578916 GCA_907164885.2 Dolomedes plantarius | reverse complement strand
TTTCAAGGGACCGTGAAAAATCGTCCTTAAGTAGAGATCGTCCTTAAACAGAATTTGTGAAAAAATAACATTTCCCTTCACACTTTACAGGCTTACGACTGTCAATATATTTCTTAATATATTGGAGTGATTAAAAATGTTATTTTTATTATTATCAGTATTTTATTCACAAAAAGTTATTTTAAATTACATTGAAAAAAAAAGAGTACAAAAAATACAATAAATTACGTTTTAAAAATTTGAAAAAGTGTTTGATTGCTTCATTCGCCTTGTTTTCGTTATTCTGTTTTCCAGATTTTCTAAAATGTTAAATGAGTCACCTTCCATTTTCGATGTAATATAGCATCGGAGAACATCTAGAGCAGAAATTGCATCTAAGTAAGACGGTGGCAGTGTCTCGTTTTCCGTGTCTTCAACTTCACCTTCTTCGTCTGACGTGTTTTCGTTTACAATATCTTCATAAATTTGTTCTACATTTCTGAAATCTGTTGTTAAAACATATTTATCACAATTGTAGAAATCTTGAATTGAAACATCCTCATCTTCTTCAAGACTTCTCCATTCTTCAGGGGTATGTCATCTTGATTTCTACATCCGTACTTTGCAGTTCCACTACATGTTCTTTGTGAATTCCAGCAACGCGAAAGCAGTTTTTTATTGTGGATGAAGAAACTTCTTTCCATGCTGATGTTATCATGTGCATTGCTTCCAAGATTGTAAATTTTCTATTTTTTATACTGTCAGCCGAATTGTTTATTAATTTCCTAATTAAATACTTTCTGTAGTATGCTTTCACACTGCGAATGATACCCAGGTCTAATGGCTGCAACTTGCTAGTGCAATTAGCTGGTAAGAAATGGATAGTCAAATTTGTAAGTCCAGGGATATTTGGAGTATGTGCAGTGCATCGGTCGATTAAAAGCAAAACTTTTCTCTTTTCTCGATGCATTTTTGCATCAAATTTTCTAATCCAGTCAATAAAAATGTGTGATGTCATCCACGCTTTATTGTTATTGCGGTACTCACAAGGTTTCCTGGTGATATTCTTAAAACACCTTGGTTGCTTTGATTTGCCTATAACTAAAGGTGGAAATTTCTCAGATCCATCCGAATTAGTGCACAGTAAAACAGTAAATCGTTCTTTACTGTGTTTTCCACAAAACACCTTTCGCCCACATACATTAAGGTTTTATTAGGTACCATATTGTAGAATTGGCCCGTCTCATCTGCACTGAATATGTTCTTCTCATCATATCCATCTAATATCCCCTTCAGCACTATTTTCCATTCATCCACTATTTTTTCATCTACGGAGACACTTTCGCCAGATATGCTTTTAAATACAAGCCCGTATCTTTCTTTGAACGTTGTTAGCCAACCAGCCGAAGCCTGAAAATTTTGCATTCCAAATTTTTCTGCCAGAATAATAGCATTTTCTTTAAATATCACTCCGGAAATTGGAATGTTAGATGCTCTTGCTTGATGAAAGCATTGTAGAACTGCCTTCTCAAACTCTTCTGATCGGCCACATTGAATTTTCTGCCGTTTGGATTTGGATCCCAAACCAAATTTTTGTGCTGCTTCAAGAATTTTCTCTTGCTAAAATGCCTTTGAGAGTAGACTCGGGTAGTTAAAATTGTCTTGCGAATTGGACTTTTGTTATTCCAACACTTTCTTCAAAGTTTTCAATAATTTTCACTTTTTCGTGTAGCGTAAGATGCTTTCGCTTTGATGCCATTTTGCTCTGCTCACCTCGTATTCGTACTGGAATGAGCTCCTACACACAACCATGAATTCTCTAAACATGAACACGTGCTTCCTAGAAGGAGTGAGAGAAGGGTGCTTTTGGACAGTTCGTAAATCACATGACAACATGGTAGGTACAATAGAGTGATTCCACACCCGCACTAAGAAATTCGATCCACCAGGGAAGAATGTTCGATCTTCCGAGAAACAATAATCCCCCAATCCCCCGGTTTTTTCCACTGCAACAAGTCTATGATTGCAACAAACATAAAGGAAATTCCGGGTCTGTTATTGAAACCAAACTCCCCCACAGAAAGTAACCCTCCTGTAGAGAAAATGTTGAAGAAAAAGTTTATCATGTAAGAAAAAATCGTCGTTAAATAGAAACAAAATCGTCTTAAAATAGAATTTTTTTACGTCGGAGGGACCGGGACCGGGAAATATCGTCTTTAAATAGAGATCGTCGTTAAGTAGAGCGTCGTTAAACAGAGAACCAACTGTATATATATATATATATATATATATATATATCTATATATATATATATATATATATATATATATATATATATATATATATATATATATATATATATATATATATATATATATATATATATATATATATATTTATATATAACGAAAAACGGGTGATTGAACGCACAAATACTTTAATTTTGTAGAGGAGATGCGACACGACAGTAATGGCTTAGCCAGAGTGGTGATACTTCTAGTAGACCGGTACAGGAGATGGATTCACACATAAAAACTTGAGGAAAGAAAAGGAACACGATGAACACTTGAAATATTTTATTCCGTGGAACCAAACTTCAAGACATCACAGAAGATACACAGCTATACATAGTTGAATGAATTGGCACAAGCTGACGACATAATGTTTGACAATAACGTCAACGGACAGCCTATAGCTGCCCAGGCTTGAGTATCGAATACGATTACATAATAATATATTTTGGAGCAGTACGCGAACAGCGAGCAAGGAAGTAATGAAAAAGCGCTAAAGAAGTAGAGAGTGCGAAAACGCTCCGTCTCACCTTTTTATGCTTCTGAGTAACTTCTGATTTTGCCGCTAGGCTTAGTATACTTTTAATTGGTTGACCCAGATCACGTGGTATTTCTTCGAAAGGGGGGGGGGGTCGAGATCACGGAAGTCTAAATATAAGTTTCCCGCGCATGCATTAAAGAGAACATTAGGTTATTTCGATTTTCGTTTCGTTTTTGAAAAAGGGCTGGGCTTCATTGAAGAAAAATTAAGATACGCGTTAGATATAGGACAATTAATATTAGTGGGGCGTTATTATTACACAGACACACACACACACACACACACACACATATATATATATATATATATATATATATATATATATATATATCTACACACACACATATATATATGTGTGTGTGTAAGAATAGTTTTTTGTCTATGGTTGGCATCAACTGCTAAATCATTACACGACTCAAAAAATTACTATTAATATTAGACGAACAATTATATTTGACGAAACGGTACATTAATCATAAAACAATTAGAACACATAGTAAAATCTTCATAACAGAGAAATTACTCTTTTGTACTACGTCGTTAGCTGAAAACAAAAGTCACCTCAGCCGTCAGCTGGGTAGCACGTCTTAGTGCTGGGTAGCACGTGGGTGCCAGAGGGCGGTTCCCCCCCCCCACACATATATATATACAGTCCAGTCATATTAATGTGACCACCGCCTACTTATATATATATATATATATATATATATATATATATATATATATATGAGCCCATTAAAGCCCAAGTGGTATAACTCCATTTTTAGATTTTATTGGGTTAGGGTCACAGAAGTGTTCAACAAAGACCATTCTATTAAGAGCACAAATGCTGTAAGTTGTAACTCCCTTAGCAACTGTGTAGGTAGCAGCACTAGTTTATTCAGTCAGCAGAGCCATCTACCTGCTGAATGCCCAAGTGGTGTAGCTGGAGTTACACCACTTTGCTTGCAACTATCATCAGAGTGTTCCTTCTTTTGTAGATTGATGTCCAATCCTCTGCTTATTGGAACAATCAAATTTACAATTTTATTTTGAGGGGAAGCGAAAAAGAAATTGCTGGCAAACCTATGCGACAAGGAAAGGTAAGGTTATTGATAGCAAACAATTCAGTAACCAAAACTGCAATTGCAGAGAAAGATGTTATCACAACATTTCAGAAGAAGCACGAAGAAATGCATTTGAATCTTTTTGGAAAATTGGTTCATTCGCTGCCCAAAACGCATTTTTATGTGGATTAATTAAATAGGAAATGCCAACACGACACCGGCCAACGACTGGTGAGAAGAACCGTCGCAATAGCTGTAATATTTTCCTTTTTTTGAATATTGACGGAAGAAGTTTGATGGTATGTAAAAAATACTTCCTTGAAACTTTGCAAATCTCAGATGGGCGCATGACACGAGCTCTAAAAAAAGTAACAAGCGGAGAGACTCCAGGTGAAGATAAAGGTGGCAAAAAAGTTCCTTCCAACAAAACCCCAGAACAAAAAAATTGCAGTAGTTCGGGAGCATATTTCAACATTCCCTGCTTATCAGTCACATTTCACCATGCCTCACAACCCTAACAGAAAGTATTTAAATGAAGATCTAAACATTTGTCTGCTTTACAATTTGTATAAGGACCACGTTGAGAGTCAAGGAAGGCAGCCTGTGGAAGAACACATCTACCGAAGAACGTTTAATATGGAATTTAAATTACATTTTCATGCTCTAAACAACGACACGTGTCTAAAATGTGGTACTTACACCCAATAAAATTAAGCATTCTATGTATGAAGACGTAAAACACAAACTTCAACAGAATCATGAACTGCATCTACGCCAAACAGAGAAAGCTCGCGAGGCAAGGAAAATTGATACAGAAAAGTAACCTGCAGATGACAGCTACTACGCCTTTTCCTTTGATTTAGAAAAGTCTTTATCTTTCCCAAAATTTACATGCCAAATAGCGTATTACTAACGTAATTTATATGTTTATAATTTGGATTGACATGAACTAAAATCAAAACGAGGATTTATATATTGCTGGGATGAAGAGACTGGATCCCGAGTTTCGCAAGAAATCAGTGCTTGTTTCATCAAATACATAGAAACTAGGGCAGTTGGAGAAAACACGTTGTGATGTTCAGTGACACTTGTTCTGGGAAAAACAGAAATTGGAAAGTTGCCATGTGAATGAAGAAACTAGTGCTGAGTGACGCAAACACTACTCAGATCATTGATCAAAAGTTTATGAGAAGTGGACACTCCTATTTGGATAATGAATGTTATTTTGCCTCTATAGAGAACTTCAGTAGGACTCAGCAAGTTTTTTCCCAAATAATTGGAGCAATATTATTGCAAAATCAAGGACAAAAAACCGTTTCATGTTACCGTAATGTCAAATAACGAATTCTTCTCTGCAGAAAATTTGCTGAAACAAATCACCAAAAGGAAGACCGATATCGTAAAACACCCAGTATCATGGATGAAAATGCAATGGATTCGGTATCAAAACAATGAACCATTTACAATATTTTTCAAAGAAACTCTATCAGATGAAATGCCATTTTCACAATTGGACTTTAGGCCATCAGCTAGAAGAGGTCGCCCAGTATCTCTAGCTAACATATCTCAGGAAAAGCTGAACAGAGGACCAAGGCCAGTTACCAAAGAAAAGAAGGAGGATATGGAAGACCAGTTGCCTTTCATCCCACCAATCCCCCTTACTTTCACGCTCTTCAGACATTAGACGATGCTGAAGACATTGGGCTACTAGATTCTGTCAATATTGATGATGACTGACATTAAATTTTGTTAATAAACTGATGGTAACAGTTTATTAACAAAATTCTCTTAAACACTCTTAAAACATCTGCCTTGTTATTGATATACTTCATTTGTTTATACCACAAGTGGTGTAACTCCCTTTAGGCCCCTATACCAGATCTATAAGAAGAAATATTTCATTAAAATTGCTAATTTAAGATAAAACATAACTTTGGAAAATATATATGGAGAAAAAAGTTTAAAAAGTGTAATGCTGAATTTTCTATGATAACCCTAACACAACCTTAATCTCAAAACTAGAAAAATGTGAGTTACACCATTTGGGCTCACACACACACACACACACACACATATATATATATATATATGTATATAACTTTAAATACATTTCATAAATATTCACTGCATCTCACCGAAATTGCAACGCTACGAAAAATTAGAGGTAGAGCAATGAAATTGTTTTCAGTGATGACATGTGCAACAATGTATATATGATTAAAGTTATAGATTCGTAGTTGAAAAATAACATGTTTATATAAGTATCTAGGGAGTTAACGTTCAGCGGTTTGTCACTGCTTGCACAAACCTTTTCAGTGAGCTATAAAGATTATGGATGGCTGTCTGTGAAATATAGTTCCACACATATTTAACACGCATCCTCATTCTTTCAGTAACGAGTGAGATTGATAAGATAAGGGACAGTTTCAAGTATTCTTAAATAACACGTCTCCTTTGCGTTCCTGTTGTTGCTAATTTCCCCTGGCCGAAATCTCAGGCTTGGATATGTAATGCGTCTAAACACAATAGTTTATGTTCTATCTCCTTGAGCCTACTAATCAATTTATACCTTGTTGTTGTTGCTGTTGCTAATGTCACCTGGCGGAAGTGTTCTAGACCAGGTCCGTATGCAGGATTTGTGGGAGGAGGAGTACGACTACGATTTATAATGAACTACAAGGGTCGGAGTCCCGATTAGATAGATGCCACTTCTATTTTGACCGATCAACCACAGGGGCGACATCTTGGGAGAAGTTCCCTCACCCACCCTCCCTGACCTCTTAAAGGAACTCTCCTGTGTACGGATTTAACGTATCCAAACACGTGTATTTTGGGAGATCAGTCGGGCGACCGGAAAAACCAAGGAAGAAATTATTATGCTTGTCTGTCACAGAGGAACGTTGAACAAAAGCAAAATTGTACGTATACAGCATCTATAGTACCCTTGATTTTGAGTTCTGCACATGTTATGGATCATCAGTAAGGCGTAGCTGATAAGTACGGTGGGAGTGTTTTCTATCTGGGTACGGTTAAAAAAGGAATTGTGATAATACTTCAAACTGTTTTTTTGCACATGGGATTTGTTGGAAATCAATCCAATTACATTTCCGGCACCCCGTACATCACAAAATATTGAAAAAAAATACAGCGCAACCTACAAAAGATGATATAAACCCCAAAGAAACACAGAAGACTGAAAAACCGTGTCGGGTGGTAAGAGTCCTGACATCCTAATATACCTTGCAAAGAAATCCTAGCTTTTGGGAATCTTCATCCAATCCCAGGCGCTCCAGATGGTGATCATAGTTCATAATGCCGATCTGAAAATAAGGCATACATTATTTTGGAAATAATATAAACTTACTAGGTGTTTAGCCAGGCAATCGTGACTCTGTTTAAATTGAAAATTGGTCACTGCCTCTTTACGGTGTTTATTGCTGAACTATTTCCAGCATTCTAAAACATTTTCCCAATATTTACCCTTTGACCTATTCACCAGTAATGTTTGATAATTTTGTATAATTATTCTACAAACCAGCTTCCTAAGTGTTTCTGGCAGACGAGGTGTTTGAATGAGAAGTATTTTAGTCAATTTCTTGTCCAGCAGATCGGCCATCTCATTACCGACGGTTCCTATATATGATGGTGTCCATTGAAAAGTAATACGAGTATATCTATCTTTACTTCTGAGGAAACCCGATCCTTGCTTTATTTTGCTTACTTCTACTCCTTGAAGATGGCTTGTTGAAACATGGCTTGTGGAATTCCTGCTCTAGAACCAACAAGCATAACAGCTTTTGAAAAACAGTTCATATTGAGCTTGTAAACTGTCAATGATGTTGTATGAATTTCTGCATCAAAGTTTGACATGTGTTGCCGTATAAGGGCGCATTTGGAAAATAGTAACCCCCCCCCCCCGAATACATAAAACTATTACAATTTGAGTAGGACCTATGGGACGCTCGAAAATGCATACATCAGGTAACGTTTCTCACCGTATCTTCATGGTTCTCGATATTGAGAATAGACACATCAGAGAACATGATACGCTCACATTCAGAGTTCCAGTGTCTTCACACTTGGCTCCATTGGTGATACTGTCCTTAGTCGTATAGAGTGAAAGGAAGTAGAAGTAAGGGGCTTCCAGTTATGATCCTTAGCTGCAGCAGTTGTCAGCGAACAGAGCTGACAAACATAGCCTTATTTGTTACCATTATTCATGTTGTGCTAATGTTGCGGATATCACCGTGAGATTTTTCAACAAATGTCTGCCATCCCATTGAACCCCCCCCCCCCTCCCCCGACCGATGTCACTCCTGGGGTGCTCTGTCAAAATTAATGTGACGCCTGGCTAATGTTGTTGTTGTTTATGCAACTTGGCCGACAGCAGCATCAGATCAAGTCCTGAAGGCTATGGACAATGAAGGTGCGTTTCCTGTGTTCACCGGCACCACGAGGGTCGAGGTCCGACTTGGCCAAAGGTCCAGTGCCATAATTTGGAACCGAGTCAAGTGACGAGACCAGAACACACACACTTGACCCCGCACCTCCAGAGGTAATTTTTAGAACTTGGAGGACATTCCAGCAACGAAAGATTTTACATGCACCAGCCATCATTAGTGTACACGACAGTGATTTGCTAGCGACAGTCATCGAACCAATGACTTTCAGATCACTAGCCAGCTGCCCTTGCCAAATGGCCACTGCGCTCACACGTGGCTATTTCGGTCTTCGACCATTGTGGTGTCATTACACACACAGATATCATCTATCTACACACACACACACACACACACACACACACACACACACACACACACACGCACACACACACACACACACACACATATATATATATATATATATTCAAATTTATGACCATTTGAAATGACAACAATGACTGATTTACAATATCAGAATAAAAATTTAAAAAAAAAAATTGTCTTCATCTATAGTCGGACGAGGGGTTCTGATTCTTGAAGTAATACATGTGATTTAAAGATAAAATTAGTTCATTTTTAATAGAATTTATAGATGACATTATAGTTAATCGATATATCTAAAATTGCAGATAAAAATTATTAATATATTGTTGAGAATAAATCAGGAAATCAGTAATATTAGGCTTCATATTTTTTCTCTGATGTATCATACATAATTTTAGTATTTTGCTTTAGATCTGCGTCGTTCTGAAATATGTTTTTCAGTATAATATTCCCTATAGAATTGAAATCATTGAACATTTTTAAGACTTTCTTTTTACATATTTTTATTTTTCACATTTACGTGTATTTATATGTAAAGTGATATATTTTCAGCTCAATAAACATTTACTCATTTACGAGCTATTTTAACAACTCCTCACTGAATTAATGATATAAGCTAACTCGTTATAATGTTAATTTCCAACTCTCCGCTTTGTCACTGCTGAATTTCATATTCTTGAAACGTTGCCACTTATTCCCTTATGAATGTCACGAATCTGCGTAGCAGCTAGCTTAAAATTAGCAAGTAACAAATTGATCGTAACTCGCAAAAACATTTCATCTCGCCAATGGGAGAGAAAAAAAATAACCCAGATACTTATACAGGTGTGAAGAATGTAATATTTGTTAAGTTACAAAGACGTTCTTCTGGGAAATCATTTAAATGTGTTTCTGTTTTTTTTTGCAAAACGATTGGGTTAAAAGAAATCACACTTACGTTATGGGTTTGTTTTTAGATTCTGAATAGGTACTAAACAATTTTTCAAAAAATCTAAATACAAAGCCTTCCCAAAGGTTACACAAGGATTTCTAAGGAAAATACAACGCCTCTCAAAGGCTAATATATATATATATATATATATATATATATATATATATATATATATATATATATATATATATATATATATATATATATATGTATATATATGTATATATATATATATATACATAAATATATATATATATATATATATATATATATATATATATATATATATATATATATATATATATATATATATATATATATATATATATATATATATATATATATATATATATATACTAGCGGACCCGACAGACGTTGTCCTGTTCAAACGTTGTAATTCTAGCTGAAGTACCCGGCGATGCCCGGGATTTTAAGAATGTTTGTTAACCAAAACCAATTTAAAAATTAACACAGTATAAATAACATTGAAAAAAAAGCATACGAAATGTTATACATATTAAAAATATGAAAACCCAATTAAAAATGTATAAATGTACAATAAACTCCTCAGATTTCAGCTATATTCGGTATTTCATCATAAAAAAGCTGAAAAAAATAAAAATAATAATTTTAAAAAATAATAATTTTAAAAAATTAAAATAAAAAAATAATAAAATAAAATAATAATTAAATAATTTTAAAAATAATAAAATAAAAGCTGAAATAAAAAAGCCTTAAAAAAAAAGCTGAAATAACAGGTCTAGCAAAATTTACACAACTATGGATTCGAACCCGGGTCGAGAGCATGGTACTTTCCAAATTGGCAACTTTCCGAAAGCACCACGATGACACGGTGTTCTAGTGGGTAAAGTGAAACATATTCGCTATTGGAAAGTTGTTGTGGGCTGGTGATTATACATGTCAGAGGAGTTTTTAGTCAGAAATAAGTTAGCAGGATAGAAGCTTAGTCTTTAGATCTTCAATAGACACAAAGATATACGCGAGGAGGATTGCAGTAGCGATTAAAAAAGATCTCGTGTCACTTAACGTGGTTGATTCGAATTTTCCATCGCGTGTCGAGAGTATCAATATGCCGTTGGATCTGATCCATTTTACAGTATAAAATCTGACTTGAAAGATTATTATTTTCATTTATTATTCTGGTTTAATATATGACTTGAAATTTTTTGATTTTATTTATTTTTATTTTTTCGCTCGCTGTTTGCTAACTAAACCTAACGTGGACGCCATTATCTAGAGGGGTGATTTTACAAACTGTAACAGCTTCCATTTACCGGACGCACCCCCTTATAAATTGTTGGTTTTTTATTAATTAATTAAAAATATAAAAACATTTTCTATCGGATCAAATTGTGAATCTAAACCATTCTCGAATCAACTAAATTGCACACACAAAATTTCATAAAAATCAGTCCAGTCGTTTAGGAGGAGTTCAGTTACATACACACGGACAGAAGAAATATATATATAAGATATATACATATATATATATATATATATATATATATATTCATACGTGTGTGTGTGTGTATAACATTAAAGGACAGTCATATTTGTAGTTAATTTTTTCCTTATTTCGATACTTCAAGAATAAACCATTTCCTTGTGTATAAATATGCGCGACTTTCTGGTTTGTGTCACTTGGAGCGTGATTTTTGTTGCCAGAAAGTTGTAAAACCATCTGCTTGAGATAAAAGTATGTTAGTCACAATGGATTTAAATAAATACTTTTATTATGAGGTTTTACAAAAGCTATCAATGCCGTACATATTGTTAAGAATTTTTCTTCAGTGGTACAATATTTAATTAATGTAATGGTTTGTATAAATTTCTATATTGCATATCAGGTGTATATTTTTCCCTAGGAGATATCTGTATAAGTAAAATGTAGACGGAAGTTTTCTTTATTTTTTCAGGTTCTCAGTTTATCGGACAATATACAGTATAAGACAGAGTAGAATAGATTTAACTTCTTTTAGATGTATATGAGCAAATTATTTTTTCACGCTTTTATTTTCCTTTTTTACGTTTTTTGCTGTTAAATTTAATGGGAAGAAATACTTCCTGATTTTATGAATTTAACGTGGGTTAATACGTAATGAAATACATGTGGAACATATTTCTGAAATAACTTCCTTGAATTTAAATTCAATAGGAAGTTTTATTTTATATTTCACATATTTCTTGCAATTTATATATATCAATCTCTCTCTCTCTCTCTCTCTCTATATATATATATATATATATATATATATATATATATATATATATATGGACCAGGTGGACCGATGTGGACCAGGGCCGGCGGTTCCCATCTCCGCTTTCGCAACCGTGGGCTTGGGGTGCCATACAGCATATGTCTCAGTCAGGTGGGCAACCTGACATGGGACCCCCAGAGTTTAGTTCCCAAGTATGCTTGGTCCTCATTTTATCGACCCACTGAAGGGATGAAAGGCTGAGTCGACCTTGCCCAGTCACAGGGTTGAACCCTGGACCTGTGGGATGGCAGCTTGACATAATATATATAACATAATATATATATATATATATATATATATAAATATATATATATATATATATATATATATATATATATATATATATATATATATATATATATATATATATATATATATATATATATATATATATATATATATATATATATATATATATATATATATATATATATATATGTATATATGTGTATATGTGTGTGTGTGTGTTACGGGCAAAGTATGAAATCCGGCCTTCTATAGAATGTCAAGGTATTGTATATAATGCCTAAGACTAGCCGGCAATGTATGAAACGATTCATATTTCACACATTTCCTAGTTATTCTAGAGAAGGCCAAATGAGAAATCTGCAAAGTAGGAAATACATCTTCGAATCGTTTCGAATATCACGCGGCAAGGCACTTGACTTTTAACGCGCGCCTTAGGCTCAGAATTTGTTAGTTGCACTTTGCGGTTTGTTCGGGAGTGTCAAAATACGCAATTTTACTTAAACTTTTTCAACAAAAAATTAGTTTTTTTAGTGTGCTACATGAAAAAGGAGGAGCAAGCTGTAGTGCTGGAGATGTCATGGTTTATAGACATAAAACAACGGTTCGACGATGAACTGTCCAAAATTAGAGTTATTAGCGCCCTTTACACGTACGTTCTTTTTCGCGTGAAACCACAATCCCGAGGGATTGAGTACACGTGTGAAGGTGTCTGAGAGGAAGGGAAAGCTGCTTTGGAGCGTACTGGAAGTTTTCCCGCCCGCGATCCCGTACGCTCCAATACTCGCGAAAGAGCGTACGTGCAATGGCGCTAATGCTGCGAAAAACAGTTCTTTCTTAACCGAAACAACTTACCAGAAGTTAATAAATGATGTATAAAAAGCCAAAATGACTACTAAGAAGTTAATAAATGATGTATAAAAAGCCAAAATGACTACTAAGAAGGAACCCAGGGACTATTGGTGGCTGAATCGCTATGATGTGATGATTGTGGAAAACAAAAGTAAACTCATTTACCCTGTTAAAGAAGGCGTCAGTACTATACAGAATTACGTCACGGACCCCACGCGCAATCCCGTACGGTCCAATACTCGCGAAAGAGCGTACGTGCAAAGGGCGCTAATGCTGCGAAAAACAGTTCTTTCTTAACCGAAACTACTTACCAGAAGTTAATAAATGATGTATAAAAAGCCAAAATGACTACTAAGAAGTTAATAAATGATGTATAAAAAGCAAAAATGACTACTAAGAAGTTAATAAATGATGTATAAAAAGCCAAAATGACTACTAAGAAGGAACCCAGGAACTATTGGTGGCTGAATCGCTATGATGTGATGATTGTGGAAAACAAAAGTAAACTCATTTACCCTGTTAAAGAAGGCGTGAGTACTATACAGAATTGCGTCACGGACCCCGCGCGCAATCCCGTACGGTCCAATACTTGCGAAAGAGCGTACGTGCAAAGGGCGCTAATGCTGCGAAAACCAGTTCTTTCTTAACCGAAACTATTTACCAGAAGTTAATAAATTATGTATAAAATTCCAAAATGACTACTAAGAAGGAACCCAGGGACTATTAGTGGCTGAATCGCTATGACGTGATGATTGTGGAAAACAAAAGTAAACTCATTTACCCTGTTAAAGAAGGCGTCAGTACTATACAGAATTACGTCACGGACTCTGAGTTATCTCTCGTACTTCATGAAGATCATTTGGCTATTGGACACTGAGGACGTGATAGAATGTTGAAAAAACTTTCAACCAAATACAAAAACTTTACACGTCATGATATTGAACTGTACTTGAACTGTACATCCACCTTTGTAAACCTTGCCCAAACAATCCCCCCCCCCAAAAAAAAAAAAATACAGAAAGGAATTAAAAAGGTCATTGTTGTGAAACCTATGATATTTTCCGAATGTAATTCCCGTTATCAGATAGATCTTATTGACTTTCAGTAACAGCCAGATAGAGAATACAAATTTATCTTGATGTACGAAGATCATCTCGCAAAATTTGTGATTCTCAAGTCTCTAACGTCAAAGAGAGCTGAAGAAGTAGCCTACAATCTAGTAGACATATTTTTGTTGCTTGGAGCGCCATCTATATTACAGTCTGACAAAGGTAGATAATTTTCCAATAACGTGGTGACCAGCTTGAAGGAGTTTTAGCCATCATTTAAGATCGTCCATGGGAAGCCTCGCCACAAAGCCAGGGAAGTGTCGAAAGAGCTAATCAAGATATCGAAAATATGCTCTGTACTTGGATGCAAGACAGCAAATCTGACCGCTAGAGTGAAGGACTGCGTTTCGTTCAATTTACAAAAAATAGAGCTTATTCTGGGATCAAAAGAACACCATGCGAAGCTCTCTTTGGCTGCAAACCTAAATTAGGGCTTACAAAGTCTTTTCTACCCGAAGATGTTTTAAAAGACAGATACATAGGAGGAGATAGAAAAGTAATAGAAATCGTCCAAACAATGGAAAAAGGTGAAACTAATCAGATTATGCAAGAAAAAGAGCCTGTTCCAAAAAACATGGATGAGATTATAGTCGATAGTGGATTAAACTAACATGATGAAGACATGCTTACTGAAGATATTTCCGTTTCTGATACCCGTTGTGTGTGTTTAAAAGAAACGAGTGATGCACTTGCATGCAAAAAGTGTCGTCAAAAAATTCATACCTTCTGTGGCCATGCTAATAAAGATGATGAAATGGGTATTCTGTGCACCCTTTGTTTCAAAACTGAAAATGCTATTGAAGGTAAAATACATTCTAAAATCAATCTGGAAATATAAGCCAAAAAATGAAAATGAATTCGGAAAAAAAATTCCCACTGCTTTGGGAAATACTGTGCGAGTTCCTATTCCTGACGTCGACAAGGGGCGAGGTGATTCGCCCAATATATTGGCAGTTGTTATGAATGTGACAGAGGAAGGTTTCTACCGACTTGGACCTTCTGAGGTAATTTTAAAACAAATTTATGCGAGATCACAATTCACTCTATGCCCTAAGAACTGAAGATATTCCTGACCACGAAATTCCTCTCCAGTTAGTTGCAATTGCTGAGTCCAGTGGAAGCGGCCAAGTATTTGTCAAATGTTTGTGTAAAACAAAGTGCCAAAATATGAAATGTCTTTGCTTGAAAAATGTAATGAAATGTAATTTAAAATGTCATTCAAGTCTACCATGTTTCAACAAGTAGGTTAATTTTAATTTCTAATTTTTTATATGAAAATTTTGTTTTCCTTAATAAGAAAGGCATCAATTTTATTTTGTACAACTTTCATTTTTCTTTACGTATTTTGGATAATTTTTTTTTAATGGCACTCTCATTTTTTCAAAATAACATTTGTATTTTTGAGGAATGCACGTCATTTATATAAAAGCCTTATCAGAACCTTTTTTCATACTTTGCCTAAATAGCATTTGTCATTCTATAAAATGCCTAGGTATTATATACAATGCCTAGGGAACGTATGTAATAATTTTCATATTTCATATTTTGCCTAAAAACGTCCGGCATTATATACAATGCCTAGGCATTCTATACAATTCCGGCGTTTCAAATTTTGCCGGTAACATATGTTTATATATATATATATATATATATATATATATATATAAATAAGCATATGTTTCCATCTAGACCAGGGGTGGCGAACCTTTATGGATCAACGTGCCATTTTTTCTAAAGAAATGTTTAATGAGGCCATAGACGTGCCGTTAAATAATTTTGACTTAGTGATTATTGGGAAAATAATAAAACTAAATACTAACAACTCAAAACTCTTTATTCACTAACAAAAAAATACAGTTATATGTGCAATTCAAATTAAAGTAACATTAGTGTGACTTCTGTTGTTGCAGATTAGATGACAAATAACTTATATTAGGGTAGTAAAATGTTATTTTTAGTAGAATGCATGCTGAACTGGAATCATCTTCCAAACGGTTTCTAAGCGAGTTTTTAATGTTATTCATCTCTGAAAATAATGACTCGCAGGCATAAGTAGACGAAAATATTTTCAAAATAGCATGAGCCAGCTACTTCAAACAGTTAAATGTATCTGGAATCGAATTCCATGTTGCCAAAATTTTGTTACTGGCATTTTTATTTATATTGCTCGTTAGTCTTTCTGTTTCAATCAATTCAAACTTTTTCCTTGTTTCAATACATTTTTGAATCCATATTGAACTAGACTGGAAATCAATCAGCTGCATTTCAAATTCTTCAATGTCCAACCAATCGAATTGGGACAAGTTCACTTTATCAAATGAAATCACATCAGGGTACATAATAAACTTGAGCGTTTCCGATAATTCTTTGAACTGAGAAAATCTCGCTGAAAATTCCTTGATTGAAGAATCAGTTACGGAACTTAATTCATCAATAACTTTTTCTTCGTCTGCTTTCTCGTGTACATCTAAATCTTTGATATTTTTTTTTTCAAGTTTGGGAAATATTTGCAGTTTTTTGTAATAAAATCGTTCTTGTAAACATACAGTTTAGCTTCAAAAGCGCGAATGAGATCCATCATGACGATAATTGGTTTTTTTTTTGTGCCTTGAAGCTTTATGTTCAATTCATTGAAATGTTGGCATATGTCTGTAAAAAACATTAATTTTGAAAGCCACATAACACCCATCAATTTAAATGCAAACCGTTTTGATCGGTGGAGTGCCCAAAATATTGTGTTGCGTGCCATCAATGGCACGCGTGCCATTGGTTCGCCATCCCTGGTCTAGACTAACACCAACAAATAGACTCTTTAACAGACCGAAACCCACACAAAAGTATATGAGAGTGACTATTTTGCTTCGCTTTAAAACTTAAAGGTTCAGTCACATATTTTAATACCAATACATGCTAAATTTTGCTCTTTTTCTAAATTATTCATTCAGTACCATCTTAAATATCTTTGCAGAATATATTTTTTTTAATTCTCATTGGTAGTCTTCAATAAATTCTCTTTTGATCATTTTCAATCAGTTATTCACTATAGAATATTGTTATTCTGCTGAAACAAGTTTTATTTTTCACGACTTCTAACTCATCAAAATTTATAACTAGATTTAATCTAGCGCATTTTTCACTGAAAATCTGGCGATTTCTACTTCATCTTCGCAGTGACGCAGGAAGAATTCAAGAAAAGACTGACGTCTCTCACAAAAGCCTCATAAAAGATTTCGAGAAGAAAACTGACTTTTCAGTTATAAAAATTTATATCTTTTGCACACCAATTCTTTTTATATTAATTAAATCTCAACGTCGGTACATATTTTTTATAGCTGTAGGATATGAATGCCTGTTATTTATGGGAAACATTGTTACTGAACGTTTGAAATATGTCGATTATACTCGTCTTATTGTGAAATATGTCTATTATACTTGTCTTATCGTGAAATATGTCTATTATTATACTCGTCTTATTGTGAAATATATCTATTATCCTTGTCCTATCGTGAAGTATGTTTATTATACTCGTCATGTCGTGAAATATGTCTATTATACTCGTCTTATCGAGAAATGTATATATTATTATACTCGTCTTATTGTGAAATATATCTATTATCCTCGTCCTATCACGAAGTATGTTTATTATACTCGTCATGTCGTGAAATATGTCTATTATACTCGTATTATCGTGAAATATGTCTATTATACTCGTCTTATCGTGAAATATGTCTTTTATACTCGTTCCGAAAGAAGCTTTCTCATCTTGTTTCCATGGCCTCCTTGAAACTGTGGCAGATGTTGTGCATAGATTGCTGAGGGGACTACTTTGACAAGACCTAAGATCACTAGTTGCTAAGTTGAATAACCTACATTTTTGTGCTCAGTCATGTAACTTTTCTGACAAAGGTTATATATTATTTTCAAAGTCATCCTCACATATTACCCTTATTTATTCGAGGCCAAAGACTAAGGATGAGGTCCGCTGTATAAAATCTTTAACAGTATTCAATCCAATATCTAAAAATAGGTGCCATTATAACGTATCATTACCAAGATCAAGAAAGGAACCCAAATCTTTAAACTTTGAAGCTGTCAACTATCAAAACACTCTGACTCTACCCACCAAACTATCTCGGAGACGTTAAGAAATGTTTTTCAAATTACTTCCCTTAACTAACTACAGATTAATCCGATTAAAGAAGCACCTCAAATTTAACATTCATCAAAGTGGGCTTGTGGTAGCCAAGTGGTAATGCGTGGGGTCTAGGGATGCTCAGTTCGAACCTCGACCAACTCCATTAAATACCTTTAGGCCATGTCTAGGCCGTATATGCAGACGTTAAATCCGTAAACCAAAAGTTCCTTCCATGAGGTCAGCGGGTGGGTGGAGGAACGGACCCTTCAGATGTCACAATTTGGGGTGCTCGGTCAAAATTGAGATGAGACTAGGGGCTGGTGTTGGTTCATCTATACGGCGCCTCCACTGAAAGCAACTAACGAGTCTAGCTGATAAAGTGCGAATGTGTACAATGACAAGTGGCTCGCATTGGAAAACACCATTTCAGCAAATTGAGATGTTGTAAAAGGGAAAAACCGTATATGAAAAAGCGTAAAAGTATATATAATCAGTAAACGGAAGGAGGGAAATTTTCCCTAATTGAGGAGACGAAAAGATGAAAAACTAAAACGAATAACCTGGTTGAGTAAAATGTGGAGAACGTCACTAAGAAGCATGATTAATGAAGGGGAAATTACTAGTGAGATGCTCGCCACAACTACGAAGATAAATATTAATAATTTGACAACGCAATTTTACACTATGTTGCAAAGAATTATTAGGCCTTGGAAGAAATTACTTTGCCAGAAGTTTCTCGTGTGATTCATTAATGCAATAAATTATTTTATTTTACCTTGACAGAGAATTATATCGTAGATCATATATCAGTAGTAAAATACTATTAACGTCCTAGTTGCCTTTTAGTATAATGTTGGGAAGAGCACATCGTATATGAGATAAATAGGAAATATTTTATTTAATACTATTGTAATGGTAGGTCTTTCTTTTAAGACTCTTTATAATTAGATATACTTAAATCGGGTGATTTGCAACTCAGTAAACATTTTAAAATTCCACATTTGAGTGAATAATTAAGGTATGGCACTGCAATAAATATAGACACACATAGGTTTTGTTTTAAACCGGAAAAGAAAAGTTACAAAATAAATTGCTACTGTGCCCACTAGATGGCGCTCTATCTCAAACAAAAGACAATTAGTGTAACAGTGCTTTATTAGGTGAGGTCAACATTGCAAATTTTCTTTCGTACTTTTACACTAATTTTTCTTTTGTTAACAAATCTAACAAAATTTGCAAATTCAACAATGTAAGCTTTCTTTCGTGCTTTTTACACTAAATGTCTTCTGTCAACATTGAAAGCTTTCTTTCGAGCTCTCTACACTAATTGTCTTTTGTTAACAAAAGGCAATTAGTGTAACAGTGCTTTATTAGTTGAGGTCCACATTGCAAGCTTTCTAGCCGCAATAAATTATTCTTGTTTTCACAGCTCCTTTTATAGCGGTCACGTTTGTAGGTACATCGATGCAGGCGAAGCTCCATCTGGTAGACATATTTGTAATTAATTACCTAATTGTTTTCGGGTCTTTGAGGGATAAAACGACTTATATGATGTATATATGTTTATATTGCTTCGTTATATGTTAATTTTCCTGGAAATGCATGATTACAAAATGTTTATGGACGTCTGAATCACCAGATATATCTTCAGGATTTCCCGTTCTTTTCCCCGATATTTATTTAATATATATGTATGTATAAAGTTATGTTTGAAAAAGACTTGAGTGTTGCAATATATTGTCATCTCCTGTGTATGCAAAATGTAGTTGTTGGGATGATGATGCAATAATGTCATATTTTCTGCTTCTCATCTGTGAATTCATGGACAGCTTGGATTAGGGGTAGTTGCCCCAATGCTGTTGCATGTTGTTGTTGCTTATGCCCCTTGACTGACATGTAACATCAGGGGAAGTCCCGAAGGCTATTGGCGATGAAGGTGTAGCTCCGGTTTTTAATACCACCGCAAGGGTCGGAGTACGACTTGGCTAAATGACCGGTCCCGTAATTTTGAACCGAGTCAAGTAACGAAACCGGAACACTTGACCCCGCACCTCCAGAGGTAAATTTGAGAACTTGGAGGACATTGTAGCCACGCCCTATTTTACGTGCCCCGGCGACCATTAGTGAACACGGAGGTAGATTTGCAGCGACGAGCATCGAATCAGGGACGTTCAGATCACTTTCTCGCTGCTCTTGCCAACCGAGCTACCGCGATCCTTGCTGTTGTATGTAATGAGAAGCATTATACTAGCGCAGCTGATGTTATTTTTCCATGTTGTTTGTTTCCCGCTTTGTATGTTGTTTTCAATAGTGGTAGTGTCTAAGATTGTTTGTAACAAATTACTTCTAAAATAAAGTTATTCTAATTAAGTTTTATTCATCACATAACTGTTTTATATGTTGGTTAGCTGTTTTAGTTCTCCATTTATTAGATTTTCCCAGAAATTTAGTCAGTTTTGTAGTATATTATTAATGTTTATTATATACAGTTAAACCTCCCTATGGGGAATAGTGATGCCTCTAAAAAAAGTGGCCGTTTTTAGGGGTCACCGGTCGTTCTTACCATAACGTTTGCTTTGTGGAGTCTTTAATCGGTTTGGAAAAAAATATGGACATTTTCAAGGGTGGCCATCGAATGGGGATAGCCGGTTAGAGAAGTTTCACTGTATATATATATATATATATATATATATATATATATATATATATATATATATATATATATATATATATATATATATATATATGTATGTTTCTATGTTGTTATCAGAAAGACTGACCAATCACTAACAATTTGCGCTGATGATTTTAGAAAATCACTGATATATTTTATATAATAACAAACATTATCATTTCAAAATATTTTGGGGATAGTATAAAAAATAATGTTAACCAACCAATAGAGAAACAGTCCATTGTGGACCAAGTCCTGTGGTGCTCATCTCCGCTTCCTTGTACGTGAGCTTGGGGTGCCATACAACATATATCTCGGGCAGGTGGTCAGCATGCTTGGTCTTCATTTTATCGACCCACTCAAGGGATGACAGGCTGAGTCGACGTTTTAACTGTCACGCCACAGGTCCAGGTTAAAAAAGAAACACAAGTTAAAAAATAATGCAGTATTTCAGTCTTCTTAAATTCACAATAATGTTGGAATATTCGTATAAAACCGATCGACTGCAATTCATCTTAAAGTTTCCCCATAAAAATGTTGCTAAAATTTATGGAATAAACATTAATGAATATTTATTTTAAGTAACATTAAAGGGCTTCATTTATAATACATATTTTGAAAATATTTTGGGTTGTACACACATTACCAAAATTAGAAGACCTTCAAGTCCTTTCAGTTTAAAAATAAATTTGAAACAAATAACTTAATCTTTCAACATAAATATTTTTAAGTGAAGTTAAGTTATTTTTGGAAGTATTAGGAAGAATTTTTCAAAAACAGAGAAAGTACATTTTGGCTCTTATTTCAACATTACTAATGAAGGATGTTAAAATAGCACAATTTTCAGGTTGTTCCCGTAATAAAGGTAGGTTTTAATATTAATGATAGGAAAAGCAATTTACGCTAATTACGTCGGATTTAAAGGTAATACAAATTTACTGTGGACTGAACTTTGACAATTTGTGCAATGTGAGGCTAAATTTCTGATATAAAAAGTAAGTATGAAAAGTTTCATGTGTGTTTATGGAAACATATATACAAGTATTTTTTTAAAGGATGGCAATTTAAAAGTTCAATTTCCTGTACATTTTTCTAGAAGAATCTCTCTCTATCTAAACACTATACACATTCAAATATAAGGATTTTAAAATAATATTTATTTTTTACAAAGTGTCTTTTTAGAACCTTAATTTTCTGAAAAACATATTTTTATTTTAAAAAAAGGTAAACGTAGGACGCGCCATAACTTTTAATATAAAATGCATAAAATGAGGGAAA
Source organism: Dolomedes plantarius (assembly GCA_907164885.2). Taxonomy (NCBI): domain Eukaryota; kingdom Metazoa; phylum Arthropoda; class Arachnida; order Araneae; family Dolomedidae; genus Dolomedes; species Dolomedes plantarius. The sequence continues at coordinate 208,556,789 of OU015490.1, read as the reverse complement.
ACTTTCTAATATAAAATATTCAATGATCCATTCTTTTTATCTAGAGTCTAATTAATATTTACTGAAATAAAAAAGTATTATGAAGTTAAGTAAAATTACTTTTCTTAATAACTTACAAGATACTTGTGGATATCGCATAAAATGAACACACAATCAATTAATATCAACATATAAACATCAACAATAAAAAATAATAAAAAGGTGGCAGTAAGTTTCGTACTAATGAACGGGATTCTCAGCTGAAGAAGAACTAGTACTTAGCTCAAAAATAGTAGACACCCATATATTTTTTATTATGTTTATACAAAAAAGATGTGTGTTCCAGTTATACATTTTAAATCGAAATACTGGGTGAGGAAAAATATATATTTCTGAAGGTCACTGGTATGGGAGTGATGGGGGTAGGATGGCGGGGGAGGTTCGGAGGAATTTTCTAATTGTCAGTAGACACCATGAGTTGGTTCGGTGAATGTTGCGGTTTCGTTATCGAGGCGTTCTTTAGAAACAACGGATCTGTAACCTCGACTGAGAGGGCATTTAGGTCGCGCTTCGGGCTCTATACCAATTGATTCCGTTCCTTATCGAAAAACAATCCTCTATGGGGTTTTAAACAGGAGAGAAAGTGAGTTTGCATTGTTAAGAAAACCGAATGTACATCTCGGTGCATTAGAACACCTAATTTGTGCAACGAGTCCGTAAGGCCGCCATTCGTGAGGAAGTTGCATCCCTTCCCCCAAAGATGACCAACATAGTGATGGAAAACTTTAGAGTAAGGCTTCGGCAGTGCATGGAAAATAACTGCCGCCACATGAATGATGTTAATTTCAAAACCTTCTGGATAAAAACTACATTGTCAGTACTTTTTGAAAATGTAACGCTAAATTGTTTCATTCGTTTTTAATTACCCTTTGAAATGTGGGAACCTTTTTGTCGCACCCTGTGTCACAGTCTTACCGTAATTAATTGACGAATTAAGAATTTTTAAATATTTTAGGAGTTATTATGTAGGGTCCTATATATACATGTTGAAATCATAAATTTAGTTTTGCCTGTGACATTACATTGTTCCCGAAGCCCGCATTTAACCTGGAATAAATTCAACTGAGTGTGTTTGCTGTATGAAAGCTAAATAAGACTTGTATTTAGGAAAATGTATCATTTGATAATCTATGCTTTGGTCAACCAAGTCGGAAATATATAAAAAGCAGCTTATATCAACTTGTCAATAGCCTTAATCAAGTAACGACAGTTATAAATTTCTATAAAAAATAACAACATGTTTGTAAATACACTCTGTCACAAAAAAATATATGCACCCAGAAGGAAACGAGCTACTATCACAAAACTTAGCATGTAGTATGTAGTGTATGAGGAGATAAGCAAAAGATTATAAATTCAGAAGAACAGACCGTTTTATTAAGAAGATATGGCGTGAAATATGTTAGAAATCAGTAAGTACTTAATCCACCTTTGGCAGCTATACAAGTCAAAACACTGCGTGGCATCGAATCAGTGAGGTCACCTATGACCTCCTGCGGAAGATCATGCCATAATCTTTGCAACTGGGCAGTTAATTCACCAGTATTCCGGGACGGCCGCAGTTCCATTCCATCACGTACCAGACGTGCTCTATTGGATAGAGGCCTGGTGACCTGGCAGGCCATGGGAGTACGTCATATCCTTGAAGACATTGTTGGGAGAGTCACGGAGTATTTGGACGAGCGTTCTCTTGCTGATAAATGGCATCTGGGTAACTTGATAGCATAGGCAGTACAACTGGCGTTAAAATTTCGTCCACGTAAATGCATGCCGTCAAAGTGCGTTGAAGGACTTCTAGAGGAGATCGTGTGTCCCAACAAATCGCTCCCCATACTCTCACACTTTGTGTAATCGCCGTATGTCTCTCGACAACAGATGCCGGATCGGGCCGGTGCACCGGACACCTCCACACGCGCATGTGCTGGTCATCAGCATTGAAACTGAATCGAGATTCATCGCTGAAGATCACACTCCTCCAGTCGATCATACACCAGCTTACCCGAGGTCGGCAAAAATCCAATCGACACTGCCTATCATGTGGGGTCAGTGGTAGGCGTCTCAATGGACGTCGGCTCCTTATACCTGCATCGGCCAGTCGTCTCGAATGGTTTCCCTTGATACCATCGACTGTATGGAAGTTGGTAAATGGCGTCGACCGATTCTAGCAACGTTGTTGGTGCGGACGTAGCCGCTTTTATGATTACGTGATCCTCGCTCGCATTTGTATTCCTGGGACGCCCTGACCCTCCACGACGGTAGACTATCCCTTCCGTGATCCATTGTTCTCAACACCGAGCAACTACAATATCGCTCGGACCGAGGTGGCGGCTGATACGCCTGTTTGACCAACCTGTTTCTCTGAGGCCTATTATACGACTCTCTCAAAGTCCGACAAATGTTCGCATTGTCGCCGGTTACGTCTCAGAAACATCTCTAGTCACAATACCGTCCATCCAAGTCGACAGATTTGTTTGAATAACTCTATGGCACGAGCAATCATGCTCTGAAACTCTCCCAGCTGCGCATCTCATATGTGCATAGCGGGATTACCCTTGTCTCATTGGCGTCGAAATTTTAATCATTTTCATATTTCTTACCAGAATACATTCCTAACAAGTTTTGTGATAGTAGCTCTATTTCTTCTCGGTGCATATATTTTTTTGTGACACAGTGTATTTTTGCATAATGCTTAGGAAAGACAGCTGACATAAGAAACTGATAAATGCATACCTTTGTCTATGTATACATCTAGACAAACATAGGGTTACTAATCTTACAAGTCTATGGTAATCTAGCCAAATATGAGAGTTATCGCCAAATTGGCGATGGATTTAGTGACTTATTTTGGTCGCCAAATTTGGTGATATGGTTCCAAATGGTCGCCAACTTGCCGTCTAGACCTTTCTGGAAGCTTTTGGAAATATCTAGCTGACTGACCGATAGGGGTCGCTTTGGAAGTCTATAAATATACCTGACATTGGCATCTCATTTTTTTTTCTGCTGAGAATTGAATGCATTGAAAACGCTTTAGACGTTTATTGTATTGAAGACTCTGTTATCCTAGCTTTAATTTTTAGAGATTTCTGCTGTATAGAAGAGAGTTGTTACGTGTTTTCCGTTTGGATTTTATATGCGGTTGAATAATTTACAGAATAATAAATTTTATTTTGTGTGCATTTTCTGAAGAGATTTTATTCAATCCTATCGAACCCAGGAAAACGGAACAATAGTAACTTTTTAAAACCCGAAATTAAGGTAGGATAGTTAAAAATTTTAATACAAAATTACAATAATAAATATTTTGACATCATGCTTAAGAAGGACGAATGATGTTAAATACTGGTGAGTTACCCTTTATACAGGTAAAGAAAATACAGTAACGTTTCAAAACCCTTGACTAGGAAAGGATATTTAAACATTTTAACATAAAATAACAATACAATAAATGTTTTGTAATCATGCTTAACTAGGACGACTTTAATTTGAAACTGCTGAATACATACCTCTGTCTAAATATATTCAGGGTTTGTATAAAAAGTATCGGGAAAAGTTTCGAAAATTAAATTTATTCGCGATATTGCTACAATTCCTCAAAAGTCTTCAAAATGCATCCCTTGAGCGTCGACACACTTTCGCCAGCGCCTTTTCCACGACTCGAAGGCTCCCTGGTAGGGGAATTCCGGAACGTCCTTAAGGTTACGCGTGCAATCATCTTTGACGGCACTTAGGGTCCCATGGTGTTGTCCATTGAGGGAGAATTTCACTTTTGGTAATAGGAAATAGTCTACTGGTGCCAAGTCCGGTCTGTAAGGGGGTTGAGGAATCGTCGCGAGGCCGTTTATCGTCAGGTACTCGGTGATCTTGGAGCAGGTGTGGCTGGGTGCATTGGGTCATCCGTCAAGACCTTCGGGGCGAGTTTAGTGCAGATCTTTCACATCGCCAAATTTTCAGTGATAATGCTGTGTACTGTCGTTTTATCAATGCCAATTTTATCTGTGAACATGCGAACACATAACCGACGGTCTGAATTCAGCACTTCACGCACTAGTTGCACGTTGTCGTCGGTTCTTGAGTTCGACGACCGTCCAGCGCGGGGCTCGTCCCCCACACTCTCTCGGCCATCTTTGAAGAGCTTGTGCCACTTAAAAATTGTAGTTTGTGACATGCTTTCATACTTGAAAACTTGGCGAATCTTGCCTAACGTCTCCGTACCAGATTCCCCCAGTCCAACATAAAATTTGATCGCGTACCGCTGTTCAGTCGTTCGCTGCATTTTGCGCTTCCACCGAGTCTCTCGACTGGGGTCCACTAAAAACACGATCTAGCCTGAACAAAAACTCGCAGGCGATTTGTGCTTGGTGTGTGTTGTAGGTCACATCCTCCGTCACCGAGCATTCAAGGTAAGATGGCGTTCCAACGTACAGTTCCGTCAGGAAAAAATATTTCCCGATACTTTTTATACAAACCCTGTATGTAAACAACAAACAGTTACCTGTCAAAATTCTTCACTAAGAAACAATATTGTTATTTTCTAAGCAAAATATCAAGATAATATGGAAAATTTTGTCATCCTGCAAAAGAAGGACAACTATAGTAACAAATTGATGAATACCTATTTCTCTCTAAATATACATGTAAACAAACTCAGAGCAAATATATGGGATGTAAATATATAAGAACTAACGTGTAATAAAATACAATCAAGCATTATATTGTTCAGTCATCGGTTAATGATATACCAAAGGGGAAAAAAGGTTTCCAGAGCATTGTTGGTGTCCATATTAATGCATATTTGAAAAGGTTTAAAGTTAATTAATATTTATCATCTTCTGTTATTATATTTTTATTGACATCAAATAAAATACTGTATTATGCAAAACAATAAACTATTACTTCAGATACTTTTCTACAAATTTCTCTATAGATTTTTAGGATATTTTCTCCTTTCATCTATTTATGCTCTTATCAATTTAAGAACTAATGAAGGAGTAGAAAATGAAAGCATCAAAACAAGGGATTGTAAATTGGGATGAAGAAACCTAAAATCATGCAATAAAAAGCTTTCTTTTTTTTTAAACTCCATTTCACGTTCGAAATTTAAATGAAGTCATTCATCTTTGTAATAGTGATTCATCTAAGGTTTATTCACCCCACATAAATAAATGTATTTACTAGATTTATTTGAATGAGCTCAATTTTCTAAAGCTCCAATGTATTTTAAAATTTCTTTCTTCTTCCAAGTGGTCTGTGCGAACAATACATTTATTTCTCATACAATATCTCTGCTAATGTATACTTACCCTCGCCTCTCTCTCTCATTATATATATATATATATATATATATATATATATATATATATACAGTCTAACTCCGTTATAACGAACGTCCAGAAACCAAAGGTTTAGTTCGCTTTATCCGGTGGTTCGCTATATCCGAACTATTAAGAAAAATGCTAGAGTTCACAAACCGTATATCTCATTAGTTGCAATGTGTATTCAATAATGATGCATTTAAAAAATGATAAAATCTATTGCAAATGATCATTTATGAATTAAATCGACTAAAATCGATCACATTAAACTGAAACAATACTAATTAAATTACGTAAAATAGGAAAACTGTGAGACCAAAACTTTTTCTCGTTATATGTGTGACTTCATATATATATATACAGTCGAACCTCCATATATCGAAGTAGCAAATTGCCGGAGAAAAATTCGATATATAGAAATTTCGATATATAGAATTCAGCTTAGTTTTATCATAATTCTCCTAAAAAAAATAAAGCTAATTTTCGTATACGAAACTCCATTTCTAATTTATATGCGAATCTCATTAAATGAAAGTTAATAACTAAAAAATGAATTAATATGAAAGATTTTTTGAGTACTAAATACCTTTTAAAAAACAATAATCTAGACAGTGGTTACAATGATCACAGTTACATTCTTATAAAAAAACTACGAATATCTTGCTGAACAGCCAGCTTTGCGGAAAGTTCAAAGAAATGTTCGTATTTATTCAGTCCACAAAAATCTTAATAAGGGACATTTTCCGCGAATTGAAGTCCACGACGTATTGTTTCAAATGCCAAAAATTGGGAGATTTTATTCTAAAGAGGAATAAAATCTCCCAATTTGTCTTGAAAAAAATTTCGATATATAGAGATTTTTTCGATATATAGAAACAAATTCTCTATGTAATGAACATTGAGATTTGCTAAGTGTTCGATATATAGAAAATTTCGATATGTGGAAGTTCGATATATGGAGGTTCGACTGTATATATATATATATATATATATATATATATATATATATATATATAAAGAGAGAGACAGAGAAATATATAGAGATATAGATATCTAAACTGTATATCTATTTAAAAAGTATATCTTCTCTTTACAGACTACAATTACTTTAAACATTTCTATATCTCAAGTTTAGCTTATTCCAAATCCATTCCCAAACGCAAAGACACCCAGCAATCGAACCGCGTACGCAAACACAAGAGAGCACCAGTTAATCTGGATCGTTTATGCGTGTTCGCGGTGCACAATATTTCATGCTCGGAGCCGGCAGTCGTAGGAACATCCCTAGATTTTCCCCGTCGGTAGGGGAAAAAGGGCTCCAGACTTCAGCCACTCCGCATGCGTCATCCTGCCGGATGGCAGGATCCGAGTTCCCATCCGACAGTAGCCGTTCCGGACAACATCCGGGAAAGAGTTCGCTCTATCTGCTGTGAATATTTTTGAATTTTTGAAGTGCTGATTTTGCTTTAGTATCACATCCTGAACTTCCTCCTCTCAAAATGCGCGAGAGGCTGCACAGCGTTAAGGAATGTGGGTGGTTTTAAGATAAGGAGATCTTTTGTTTTTTTCTCGCGGTAAGGTGCTGAGATATACGAACATCTGGGATTAAAATGCAATTTGATTTTGTTTTAACTGCGTATTGTTAGAGTTATTTGGCATAAATAATACCATGGCGGTAGACTTCGGTGTTGTGTGAAACAGTGATATCGTAAACAGAGGAATTTTCTCCGATTTTTTTTGAAGGAATAATCGAAAGTTAAGTATAACAAAATTGTAAAATATTTTTGAATTATACATGTTAATAAGAAATTATCTGTAAAAATATTTAAAGCTAATAGCGGAAGAGGAAAATATGTGTCATATTACAGTTTTGATATTTTTACTTTGCATAAAATAACACTGTCATTTCAGCTGATAATTCAGATATAATTACATGTTATTCTTTATAAAATGGAGTGAAAAATTATGTGGAATAAATAAATATAACGATTGATGTATGTTTTGAAACTGAATGCAAGGAGCGTTGTGCATAGATTTTAATTACAAAAGTAACATAATTTAATCGTTCAAATTTTCCTTACTTATGAACAAGTTTCTAAACTAAATTTTGGATATATTTGCAAACTGTAGAGCAAATGGTGTACTCTAAATACTTAACTAATCATTCAGTTGACAATAAGTGAAAGTTTTACATTTTTTACAGCTTCTAAATGTTTTCAGTGATTCAATTTCTCTAGATTTACATGAATGTGTAGAGATTTTTTTGAACAGAGAGAAACTTTTTATTAAGGTTATCTTGCAGAAACGAATATTTACGAGAAACACTAAAGGCATTTAGTATTATCATATTAAATAAATATGAGTGAAGTTTAAATTAATGTTTCTGGATATTTCCTCTGATTTCTCAATATACGAACACATTGTTTGGATGTTCAAATGAATAACACGAATTTCTCAAAATACAGTATAGCAGAAATATGATTCCAATGTATATGCGTGAAACAATGTGCATGGTGTTCAGCATATTAAAAGTTGTTAATTTTTCGCAAAGTAATGTCATCCTATTCTCGTTATCCATTCATTAATTTGAACTTCTGGTGCAACTGGAGCTATTAAGAATATAAGGAACTAAAACATAAATTCGAGCTTTACATACAGTGGACAAAAATCCTCAATCATGGCTTCCACAGGCAGATGTCACAAAAAGGACCGCGGAGCCTGGAGATGGCTATTAATCTGTTTTCACACTTTGACCTTTGAATGCGGTTTGGTGTCGGTTCGGCACGTCGATCCAGATCTGCGCCAGCTGAGTTCAAGGGTCGTCAGCACCCGGTATGGATCTCTGAGAGGATTTATGAGCAACTTGTCGAACAGACAACTTCACCCAGTGGAAGTATTTCTTGGGGTGCCCTACGCCGGAGCTCCGAAGGGGCCTCTAAGGTTCATGCCCCCTGTTACCTCACCCCATTGGAAAGGGGTCCGACTTGCAGACTACCAAGGACCAGTCTGTCCCCAAAAGTACCCCGATGTCTCGAATGAAACGGAAGCTCTAAAAAGGATGCCTTTGGGTCGATTTAAGTACTTGAAGAGACTCATTCCGCAGTTGATGAATCAGAGTGAGGACTGCTTGTACTTAAACATCTACGTTCCTTCAACAGGTAGGTCAAACTTTTTGGTTGTATTGATATACGATAGATGCAACTTTCCTGCGTAAAGTAAATATTTTCAGCTTCAGAAAACATCACTCATGTGAAAGAAACTAAAACTGTTTAATGGGCGTGAAACCGTAAAAAGTTTCAAATTAAGTATCAAATTAAATATTCAAATCATTCAAATTATGTGCTATTTTGCATAAAAAACAATTTAATGAACTAGTATATGTACAAACTAATGCGAGTGAAAACTTGTTATTTAAATTATTTCTTTCGCGGAAAAGGAATAAATATATTTTTATTAAGGAAATATTCATATGCTAGCGTATATCATAATGAAATTGCATTTACTGATGCGTGTTTAAGGAATAGAGTAATAAAAAAAGGCCAAGATTATACTTTAATAACTATTCACAATGTAAGAAATTTATTGTATTATCAATTAATAATGAAAAATTATCAGTTATGTTAGTACTCCCTTTCGTGCTTACCTTAGGACTAGATCGAATGATAAATAGTTAAATCTATTTCTTCCGACTTTATAAGTGCAGTTAAAAATCATATCTGAAGTTCCTCCCATTCAAAATTTATATTTAAAATTAATCTGAAAAAATTTTTGGAAAATTTGTAAACTTTTATTTAAAATCTAAAACAAGAAGCTAAAAAAACTGAAGTTAAAAATTATATGCATTAAAAAAATAATGTTAAGCTTTATAACTTCCAAAAGACATTTATGACTGACAAATAGTATGAAAATTATACTTGCTTTATAAAGGGTCACTCAAGTTACACTTTGTAACCATTAGCCATAGATATATATCAAATGCATAAAACTGCATTGATCCTTACGGCACGATGATAGGATCATTATATATATATATATATATATATATATATATATATATATATATATATATATATATATATATATATATATATATATATATATACATAAATTATTACGAACTTAATTCGCTATTTGTAACTATGATAAATGCGAAATTATATTTATAATGTATAATTGATATTTTAATGATTTTAATGTTGCTAATAAGTTTAAATAATGTATAAATTAAATTTCGATTACGAAGATATCAGAATAAAATAGGATATAATAAAACAACTTAAAAATAACATACAATTTATTTTAAAATAATGTTTTACATTTCGCGCTTCGACAAACATCTCTCGTATGCCCATAATGGTAAAACTGCATTTACCTCTTGTGAAATGAATTCAAGTGAGATTTTGTAACCTTCAAAACTAAGTAAATATCATGTAAGAAATGTGTTACTCAAAAAATATGATTATAAACACACCATAGGAGAATTCCAAAGCATTATCTGTAATTTATAATCACGCAATTCAGCCATTATGGCTCGAAATAGTTTTATATGAAGTAGAAAATACAAAGTGTATCTTTTCTTATGGTTTATATTTTACGTTTCATCATAATTCAAATATTATATATATATATATATATATATATATATATATATATACGTATACTACTGACGACAGAGTTGAACGTTGAATACGTATGACTATATGAAAGTAACATTGAGTAAAATTAAATTCAATAGAAATAAGAATAATTTTAAGTTTAGGATCTTTTAATATTTTTATAGGTAAGATTCCTTTGATAAAGATGTAACAGTTACCGTAATTAACCCTATGAAAATTTATCAGAATTTTATTAATACGTAAAATTTAAATACTTATGATAGACATTCTTTTCTCCCTGTTAAAAAAATTCAATTGCTAGGAAATATTTGCGTAAACACCACTATAAATTTAATAACAATGAAGAGGTTAGTTGATTAAAAAACATGTCTCCATTTATAAGGCTTTTAAAAGTTAAGAATCTGTAAAGAAATAATCTATAAATCAGTAGCTCCCCCCAAAAAAAATTCTTTTAAGGTCGAAAGTAAGCAATTGATAAAAATTTGAACAATGTTTTACAGTCGGAAAGTATTAAAATCTCAAAAGAACAAATAATATAAATAATATGCTGCTTAAGACTGGATTATCTAGGATTGAAACATTAATAGAGTTTTGTGCTAAATTTGTCTTCCTTTTAATGCTATTAAACCCCCAAAATATCTTTTTGAAAGATTTTCGATGAATTGCTATCATATAGCTAAATAGAGATATTGTATTTCCATTATTAACAAGTAATAGTCCAATTGAAATGAAATGTCAGTTTTATTCTGAAATTTATTACTTTTAGATGAAATAAATAAATATTATTAACTTTATTCATACAGGTTTAACGGTCGATAATTTTTTTAGAAAAAGTTTTGCTTTAGAAATATTGCGTAATCATATATGAAAGGCTGAGGTGTTTTTAAAAGGCTGTAAAAGGGCTTTATTTTTAATTTAATGTTAAAGGGATAAAAGTCTTTTTTAACGAACAAGTTTTTTTACGGCTGAAATTTATGTCGTGGGGGTTTTGATCATTTTGTTTATGTAAATATTAATTTACGCATAAAAGGCGCATTTCGCAACACAAGAAAAATATTGAACTCCGTTCATAATTTGTAACTGTTATGAATGCTAAATTATTGTAATGGTTTTTAATTAATGTTTTAATCATTTTAATGTTCTTAAGGTATCCCACTACGTTTAAAACAATGATGTTGGAAAATATTCCAAATTTTCTTTTATTCTTGTTTCTTAAAGAACGTAAATTCTGTTTCTAAAGCTGCTTTTATATTATTCTGTGCGATTACTAAAAATTAAATGAGAGAGATTTAAAGAAGATCGGCAGCTATAAATTTCAATACAAGTGAGAACTTTAATTGTAGTTTCTGAAGAACTTGTTTTTCACCAAAAATGTATAGGAATATTGTGGAAAATCAAAATATAATCATGATTTATTTATGAAAATTTTCAGGTATCTGTTTCATAATACTAAGAAACTGTATTATAAAATATATTCAGGTATCTGTTTCATAATACCCGGGATAAATTATTGAAATCGGCTCCAATGGTTGTAGAACCGAGTAATCAAAAGTAGTAAATCATAGATAAAAGAAGAAACATTTTAATCTGGATAAAAGTTTTACCATGTTTCACAATTTATCACTATTTAGATCATTACGTTTGTTCTAGGGATTTCAAAACTGGGTATCCGGATACCCGGGGTAAATTATTGGAATCGAAGAATCGGCTCAAACGGTTGTAGAACCGGGTAATTGAAAGTAGTCAATCGTAGATTAAAAAAATACATTTTAATGTGGATAAACAGTTTTAACATGCTTCACGATTTCTCACTATCTAGATCTTTACGTTTGTTCTAGGGATTTCAGATCTGGATATCCGGGTACCTGGGATAAATTATTGCAATTGAAAAATCGGCTCCAATGGTTGTAAAACTGGGTAATCGAAAGTAGTTAATCTAGGATTAAACAGACAACACTTTAATGTGGCCAAACATTTTTACCATGTTTCACTATTTATCACTATCTAGATCTTTACGTTTGTTCTAAGGATTTCAGATCAGGGTATTCGGGTACCCGAGGTAAATTATTGGAATCAGAAAATCATTTCCAATGGTTGTAGAACCGGGGAATCGAAAGTAGTCGATCTTAGATTAAAGATCAAAGTAAAATGTAATAAACAACAGATTGGGCTCTAGGTATATTATTTATTGAATTATAGCTGTATTTATATAAAATCTCATGAAATGTTGCTGAAATTTTACATGTAATTGCATATAAAGACCTGTAATTTTTTTTTCAGATTTCAACATATCGATTAATTTCCGGTACATTGGGAGGGTCTTAAGTACATTTGGCAAAATGAAATTAATGATATATGTTTAATTTTGTTTTTTAGAACTAGTGACGTTTATGTAAAAATTTGTTAAATTTCGAACAAGAGACTTCAATTTTGTAAGATGTTGCAGAGTTTTGGACTACATTTAAATCATTTTTATATGTTGGTGCTATATTCCTTGGAAAAATGGTACATACATTTTCAGAAGTTAAGTTTTTGAAAGAAAAAATAGACTCCGAACTTAGTGGAATTAATTAATTATTTTAGGAATGATACATTCCGTGCTTCTTAGGGAAGAATATATTTCTGATTCTTTAAGTATTTATTTTAAAGGATAAAATGTAAAAATAATTTGAAATGAAAAGGAATTCATTTAAACAGTTTTATTCTAGAAGCTTAATTTTAGCATTTCATTCGGAAGATGGATGCTATTTCTTAACAGAAAACTCAAATATGTTGAACGCAGATAAAAACATCTCAATATAATTTATTCCTTGATATGTTCACTTTGAGTACTTGAAAATTATTTTCCCCGTCATGCTGACAAATTGGTATATCTTTACGTTTGTTCTAAGGATCGTAGTATTGGTACCCGAGAGCCGGGTATCCCGGGTAAATTACTGGAATCGAAAAATCGGCTCCAATGGTTTTAAAACCGAGTAATCGAAAGTAGTCAATATTAGATAATAAAAAAAAAAATTGAATGCGGATAAGCAGTTTTACCGTGATTCACAATTTATCACTATCTAGATCTTTACGTTTGATCTAGGGATTTCAGAACCGGGTATCCGGGTATACGGGGTAAATTATTGGAATCGAAAAATTAGCTCCAATGGTTGTAGAACCAGGTAATCGAAAGTAGTCAATCTTAGATTAAAAATATACATCATAATGGGAATAAACAGTTTTACCATGCTTCGCAATTTATCACTATCTAGATCTTTACGTTTATTCCAGGGATTTCAGAACCGGATATCCGGGTACCTGGGGTAAATTATTGCAATTGAAATATCGGCCCCAATGGTTGCAGAACCCGGTAATCGAAAGTAGTCAATCTTGGATTAAACAAACAACATTTTAATGTGAATAAACATTTTTTTTATGTTTCACAATTTATCACTATCTAGATACGTTTACGTTTCTTTACGTTTGTTCTAGAGATACATTTGTTCTAGGGATTTCAGAACCGTGTATCCAGGTACCCGGGGTAAATTATTGAAATCGGCTCCAATGGTTGTAGAACCGAGTAATCAAAAGTAGTAAATCATAGATAAAAGAAAAAACATTTTAATCTGGATAAAAGTTTTACCATGTTTCACAATTTATCACTATTTAGATCATTACGTCTGTTCTAGGGATTTCAAAACTGGGTATCCGGATACCCGGGGTAAATTATTGGAATCGAAGAATCGGCTCAAATGGTTGCAGAACCGGGTAATTGAAAGTAGTCAATCGTAGATTAAAAAAAATACATTTTAATGTGGATAAACAGTTTTACCATGCTTCACGATTTATCACTATCTAGATCTTTACGTTTGTTCTAGGGATTTCAGATCCGGATATCCGGGTACCTGGGATAAATTATTACTATTGAAAAATCGGCTCCAATGGTTGTAAAACTGGGTAATCGAAAGTAGTCAATCTTGGATTAAACAGACAACACTTTAATATGGCCAAACATTTTTACCATGTTTCGCCATTTATCACTATCTAGATCTCTACGTTTGTTCTAAGGATTTCAGATCCGGGTATTCGGGTACCCGAGGTAAATTATTGGAATCAGAAAATCATTTCCAATGGTTGTAGAACCGGGGAATCGAAAGTAGTCGATCTTAGATTAAAGAAACAACATTTTAATGTGGATAAACAGTTTTATCATGCTTCACAATTTACCACGATCTAGATCTTTACGTTTGTTCTACGGATTTCAGAATCGGGCATCCCGGGGTAAATCCCAGTACCCAGGGTAAATTAATTGAATCGAAAAATCGGCTCCAATGGTTTTAAAACCATGTAATCAAAAGAAATCAATATTTGATTTAAAAAAAACATTTTAATGTTGATAAACAATTTTACCATGCTTCGCAATTTTTCACTATCTAGATCTTTGGCACTCTCAGTTTTAAGAGCGTACAGTATAAACTAGTAAAGGATCCTCCTCAACCCTCACGGAAGTCAATCCCGTCCTGTCGTCAAGGGATACAGCATCGGGTGCCATTTACTTCGATTGATTTATATCACGTAAATATTTCAAAAGAAATTATATGTATTGCAGTTATAAACAAATAAATATGTCTTGCATTTTATATTATTTAAAATTTTTGCAATCCAGTCTATGACGAATTTCTAATCTAGTAGCAAATTGAAAATAAATCCATGAAATCTTCACTGAAAAAAGAGAGCCAGAATTCGGGTTTTAGAACCCATTTTCTTAAATTAACATAAATTAAAATAAATTTAAAAATTTTATTTTTGATTTACGTAATAAACTAAGCTTATTTACCCTATAAATAAATGTAACATTTCCAGAAATATGTAGGGCAAATGTTTGGTTGTTAATGGTTCCGGTTCTGGAAATATTTGAGAACCGAAACTCAATTTTGAATTTTTTATCCTGTTCGGCAATCCCTAATGTTCCCGATGAAGATATTTTTAAGTGGATTGCGTTGCCTAAAGAAAGTAATTTCATATGAATCCAATAAAATGCTTTACTAAAACCATTCAAATATTAGGATTTGAAATATTTTAGGCTTTTCTTGGTTCAATACCTAAAATTAAGTATAAAAGTAGGAAAAAAATAATTTTATCATTTTATCTTTGTTTTAATTTTACTTGATTTCCTAAATTAAATTAGGACAATCTTCACATAGTAAAGAGAGCAAGAATTCGGGTTTTAGAATCCTTTCCCATAAATTAACATAAATTAAAAAGAGGTGTATTTTTGATTTAGGCAATAAACTAATATTCTTTACATTATATCCCCATATTACGTTGCTGTTTAAAATATATTAAACGGCAAAGGCATGTTACATGGCTTACTAACTTTTTCACTATATCATTGTACATTTCATAAATATAATACGTTTTACCTGAGAAACTTTTAATAAATCATAAATAGTGTATAAAAAGATGTATAATGTTCAATTAAATACTTTCTCAATTTTTTTCAATATTAAATCAAAAAGGAATTTATATGAGGAACATGTCAAATCTAAGTTCAAATAAATACTTTCTCAATTTGTTTTAATATTAAATCAAAGCGGAATTTATATGAGGAACATGTCAAATCTAAGTTTAATTAAAGACTTCCTCAATTGATGATTTTATTTATTTTTGAAAGATACTGGTAACTAACACCAGAATAGAATATATTAATACAGTTCCAAATATAGCCATTGGATTCAGTGTAGTATTACGCTAGAGGATTACAAGGAAATTCCAAGGTATCCGCCTACCTTCAAAATATCGATTTTGACAAAAATTCCGAAATTGTTTTTAATTCCCTTTTTTTAACATTTGTAAATTTCTGTTTCTAAATCTCCTTTTTCTCGGTACGATCACTAGAAAAGAAAATAGGGCAATTTAAGCCCTATTTTCTTGTATTGAAAACTTTAATCGTGTTTTCCGAAGAACTTATTTTGTATTAAAAATGTAAACGACACATGTGATAACACAAAATCTAATCATGATATGTCTATGAAATTTATGACGTAATGTCATAATACTAAGAACGTAATGAACTACATATTTGGTTCTAGGTATATTATTTGTTAATTTATAGCTGCATTTATAAAAAATCTCGTGGAAAATTGGTATAATTTTGCATGTAATTGCATATAATAACCTGTATTTTTTTTAAGGTTTAAGATATCATTAGCTTTTAGCTCAAATTACACTTAGTACTTACGTACATATGACAAAAAAAAAGCTAATGTTTTATGCATGTTTTATTTTAGAGCTACAGCCGTAAAAATTTACTAAATTTGTAAAAATATACTAAATTTTGAAAAAATTGCCATAGCTATTGTCTATTTTGTCATCGTTTTCGAGATTTGGTGTTATATTCCTTCTGAAAATAAGACAAAAAATGTCGCAAGTAGAATTTTTCAAAGAAAAAAATTAGGTAGTCTCTTCTAACGAAAATAGCGTGTGTTATTAACGTAGGATTACTTATTCTTGCTTACCTCTTTTGTATGTATATATCTATGTATGTGCTATGAATATATGTATATATATATATATATGTATGTCAAAATTTTGACGCATTTCCGTACTTTACTGTTTAACTGTTTACTGCTTGTTTAAGCGATACAGACAGGGTTTGGCGCGTTGTCAAGATTGTTACTCGCGACGACGGACGGTTTTAGCGTCTGAAATTTTGTTTTCCGGAGGACTATTATGGAGGAACGTAATCCTACGTTAAAAAGTGCTTCAAACGCAGTCGGATACCATAAGAATAGTTTTTTTATTAATGTGAAACTTGCGATTGTTACCTAGAGAACAAATGTTTGATATCAACTTAATATTTATTTTAAGAGTGTCTTACTAATATATTTTGGTTACCCCCCCCCCCCCCCCGAAAAACAAAATCTTGCGGCACCTTAAAGTGCCACGGCACACCGCTCGAGAATCACTGCTCTTTTGAAGTCATCATTCCTGACTTGAAATTTCGATGCATATAACACTTGAAAGAAAATTCTCACTACAGCATCAAATTTACAGAAACTTCTGGAGATCAATGCTTTATCGATTGACTTTACTTCCTTATAAATATGTCTGCTGAAATTCGAGTGCTAGCATTTATATGGTAGCAGACGAATTTAAATTCAATTTAAAATGCTGAAATATTCTATGCGTATCGTAGAAATATTTAAAAATTGCTATGAATATGGCTAATGAATGAAGTCAGTCGAGATCACAAAAGCAAATCGACTACTTTGTAAATCGTATGCTCTGAAAATTACTGATATTCATGTTTTGGATCAGATATAACAAATTTTATTTTTCTTTGCTATGCGTAATGAATAACTGATCTCGACGCAGCTATTTCTGAGCAGAGCGAAATAGCGGTTTTTTCAATGCAAAATCTTGAAACATTTTATGTATAGCTACTAATCTCTACTGCAATCAGAAACAAATATTTTTTGAATGCAGTAAGATATAATTCATCCAACTCCCCGTCATGGATTTTCCTTTGCAGTACGCAAAGATTAAAAATGCCTGGTAAGGCTTAAACTGAAAATCATTTAGGTTATCAGCCAACGTTTGAAAATGGAAGTCTAGTAAAGCTCTCTTAAACTCAACAAAAATCATTTTATTACTATAATTTATTGTACAGTCTATGCAGGAACTGTAAATTGAATCAAACTAAAAAGCGGATATTCGGCGAACTTGTAGTTACGTTCTTGCTAGCATAGTTAAAAATTATTATCTAATGTGAACATTAAATAAAAATAATGTTTACAAATCTGATCCGGATTATCCGGAGATCCAGATAAACGAGGGCCGGATAAACGAGGTTTTACTGTACTATTTTGTAATATTTGTTGACTAAATACTGTAATATCGGCGTGTGAAAAATCGCCTCAATCTGCGATAGTGTATTTCAAACCCATATTATTCTGCCATATTATTCCAAAGCCATATTATTCTGCAATTAGATTTTTGCAGCTTATCAAGAGTTTTATAAAAGTATTTCCCGAAAAGAATCTTTGATTTCCAATCGAGGCCAACTGCTCATCCTTTAAGAATTTCGTATTTTAATTTTTATCATCCAATTATGCAGTGAAGTTGCTTTTAATTACTCTCTTGTCATATAGAAGTAGAATCCTTTTTGTCTAACGTTATCGGGTGTTTCGTTTCCGCTTCCGCATTTCCATTTTATTGCACTGGACTGAATTTTTAAAAAGGAAGGTACAGAAAATCCAGATATGTATAAAATTAAATCACCCGTAGTTATTTAAAAATTTAACCTTAAGTAAAATCATTAAAATCCCGTGAATTTTGAGGTTTACTGACGGTGTGCCAATTTTTTGAATTACGAAAACTCCGATATTGTTTTAAAACTGCTTTTTTTATCTAAAGAGGCAGTTTTTAGTTTGTTTCAATACACTTCAGACCTTATTCCTGCCCAAAATACCTGTTAAAAGGTCTGTAGACGGAACATAGATTGTATAGATCACATTCAAACTTTAAATAAAATATGTGCTATATCTAAAGAAATATTGCCCAGGAAAGAGTACGCAGAATTGTACTTCTAAAACTATTTTACTTTAACATATTTTGTTTTTATATTTAATGGAAACATGAATCCTGTTTTTCTTCGAAATGTAAAAAAATGTATTATAAGGTTTACGGATATTTCGCAAAGACATATCATACTGTTTAACGGTATGTTGTATTCCATGGAAATATTGAAATATATTTTGAATTGAAATCAGAATCATAATACGCATGACTAAAATTGTAACAAGACGTTTACTTTCTGTAAATGCACGTAAAATATTTAAATATTATGTTAATTTTGTATGTAAGTGCTCTTATAATTAGGCTAATTAAAATCGAAATATAAAGACAAAACCATTTTTACATTGAAGTCATTTAAGCAGATAAATATCTTATTATATCAGACCCATGATTAATATTTTTCTAAAACAAATCTTATAACTATTCAAACAAAAAAAAATAATATATTTTTTATGTATTAGATTGTTCATGCCGAGTTCGTCAGAATGGACTCACATTTCTGAAGGTCATTGGTAAGGGAGTGGGGCAGGTAGAGCGGCGGGAGAGGTAGCAATAGTTTGGACGGATTTTCTAGTTTTAAGTAGACACCATGAATTGGTCAGATGAATATCGCGGTTTCATTATCGAGGCGTTCTTTGAAATCAACGATTATGTTACCGCGACACTGAGGGCATTGAGGACTCTCTTCGGTCTCTATGGAACCGATGCCCTTTTTGTTCGAAAAACAATCCGGCGATAGGTTTCAAACGTTAGTGCAAGCGGGTATGCATTACTAAAGAAAATAAGTGGTCATAGTCGGAACTTTAGAACACCTGAAAATGTACAACGAGTTCGCGAGTCTGACATTCGTTGGGAAGTTGCCGCCATTCCTCCAGAGACGACCAACAGAGTGATGGCAAACTTCAGCGAACTACTTCGTCAGTGTATCGCAGATAACAGGCTCCGCCTGAAGAATATTATTTTCAAAACCTAGTGAAAGTAACTAGATTATAAGAATTTCTTTTAAATATAAAGATTTTGTCGTTGGTCTTTTATTACTCTTTGAATTGTGGGAGTCCATTCTGCGCACCCTGTATTATTCTGTGCCTAATCCACCAATGATGAGTTTTTTACAAAATTCAGTTACAAATCCTTTATTGCCAAAAGTTTTGAATATATATTTATTTGTCATAATGGCATGCTGTTGGATGTTAAATAATCCGAGATGATTAGTTTTTGGAAAGAATAACTCACTAAAATTTAACATACCTCCCATCTTTATCTAAAGAACATCTAAAGAACAAAGTAAACCTCTTTACGTTAATAATTCAATAACACTCAACGATTTATAATTCCTAGAGTCCCTGCATTATTTTATAGGAGGAAAGAAATTTACAGCATGTCTAGATGACTCTATATAGCTCTCTATATGATATTTTCTGCTGATTTGAAACATTCTTTCAAAAGAGCAGAGTCGTCAAATTTTAATTAATATTATCTTGCCCATTCTTAAATTTTCTGACAATTGAAGGCCTTATAAATTTCAGAAGCGATGCCCATTGGCAAACGCTTAAAAAAGCCGCTATGATCGTATAGTAAATTGCCGGTTGGTAATTACAGTAATACATAATTACAGTAATATGTGATTTATGTACTATGTAACTGCACGTAAATCATATTGTGTGCATAAATTCCTACGGTACAAGATGCATGGTCTGAAGAGGGTAGTTATCAACTGTTAAGAATTAATAAACCAATGATTCACATCTGCTTTACATAAACAAAGTAACAATTTCTATCCTAATAATTTATTAACTTGCTTGACTGCATCATAAATGATTAAGGATTTTAAGGAAAAACTTATTTTTTTTAACAATTCCTTCTTTTATTTTGTATTCATACTGGCTTATTTTATATCCGAAACTTTGTATTCTTCGGTGGTGGTGAGGAAACTTATTCGACAGCGATCCACTTTCTTTAAATAAAAATATCACTCCACCCATAATGAACGTTTTTTGGTAGCAGTAAAACTTACGAGACATCGAATAATATGTGTTCAATATTTTCTTAACTGTTTGAGAATGCTACTCTCATATCATCTCCCGTGTTAAGTCTTAACCCTTTCCGCCCCAGGCAAGCCGTAGCTGTACGGTCCAAGATACCAGATTGTACTAGATGAATATATATACCTGTAGAGATATTTATTTATCATTATGATTGGATATGGCAAGCATTATGGTATAATAGAGGTAATTTAACATTACATAGCCAAGTATTTCAATTACATAAGTAAATATAGTATAGTCTCACTTGTTCTTTGTGTTCAATGCTACAAAATGCTGGATTTCTTGGGCAGCCTGTGCACATTTTCCCACCGGCCTTACGAATTTTAGGTCGAATTTGTGAATTTCAGCTGGTAGTCACGGAAAACCATATCCCAGATTTCCAGCGGACAGATATTCTGCTTCCATAATAACGCTTATGTCCAGTAGGTGATTTGACCATGGACGTACGCACGTAAGTCCATTTGTATTATTGCTCACGTACATCAAAACGTATGCAGGTAAGTCCCTGGTGCGGAAGGGGTTAATCGTTGTATGGTTTTATAGCAACCACTTTTGAAAACTCCCACAGACAGGTAGAAGCGAATAGAAGCAATATAAGTTATAGCCTTGCAAGACTGTTTGATAACTTATATAACAATATCATATTGATTTTCTAACTTATAAAAAATTGAATAACAATATTAAAAGTATGCTATTATAGAAAATTTAAAGCATATTTTTAATTAAACAATTCTATGATATAAATTTACATCAAACTGTCCGTGACCCTTCCAATCGTTTTAACAACTCTTATGTGGGTCGTGGTACACAGTTTGCGCACCACTGCTTTACGGCTTTACAGCAGACATCATTTAGGATTTACCGGTATAATCTTGAATTGCAATTTGACTTCTGTCTGCGAAACCTGAATCTAGAACCGAACCTCCTAA
Organism: Dolomedes plantarius; assembly: GCA_907164885.2. Lineage (NCBI taxonomy): Eukaryota > Metazoa > Arthropoda > Arachnida > Araneae > Dolomedidae > Dolomedes > Dolomedes plantarius. Next base: position 208,535,286 of record OU015490.1, on the reverse strand, counting down.
ATTCTATACTAGCATTCTATCAACCGATCACGAAAAAAATAGTGCAATTTTCAGGGACTTCACTTCCTATTAAGAACAACTAGACAGGATGATAAAGGCTTATCTGTTTATTTATTTTATTGAATTAGACGTCGATGCTGCAATTTCCCCTCATTTATGTTCATTATCAGTCTTTTCAACGGTCAGAAATGACCATCTGTCTTACCAACTATATTATCTGGGGCCACGGTGAAAGATTTTAGACAGCGTTTTCTGAAATATATAGGTCAATTGAAGAGGAGAGAATTCAGGCGTTTTAACATCTTTTTTTCCATTTTCAGATTGATATAAAACATGTTTTTTGTAAAGGATTTATATCGCATGTATCAGGGATATTAATGTACATATGTTATTGGGATATGCCATGGAAAAAAATATTTCCTCATAACACCCGATGAGTTTAACAATAAGAATATAGGCGTCCATGTCGTGAGAAATGATTTTGATACTTTCTGTAAACAGTGGTTCTCATATTGGCATATGACCGTTTAAATGAACATAAACGGACCGAAATGTAATAAATAACGTGGGAATAGATGTAAAAAGAATATATATATATATATATATATATATATATATATATATATACAGTAACCACCGCTTATAGTGATCAGTGAAAGAATCAACCGTTTATAAGAATTAATTTCACAAAAGCAAAAGCAAATGTATTATTTCCATGTTAAAATTTTCGCTTTAAAGAATCAATCCACCGGTTTTAAGAATCAGATTACAGTATTCACTTTCCTTTCATTTTTCCAAAAAAGCCACTTAAACCCTCAAAAGGCACGAAGATATTTCTTTATTTGTTTTAAAGAAACGTGATTCTTATAAGCGGAAATCACTGTATATATATATATATATATATACATATATCTTTCCGCCCCGCACCAAGTTTATCGTCTTGCTGAAAACCTCGCTAGTGCTAAGAAAAATAAATCCTCCACTGCAGCCCTTTTTCTCGATATCTCCCTAGCCTTTGATAAACTTTGGATCGACGATCTCATTCATAAACTAATAAACTGCAACTTCCCACCCCAAATCACCCACCTTCTTATCTCTTATCTCAAAAATCGCACCTTTCAAGTAAAAATTAACGGTCGACTCTTGTAAATTTAATAATAACTCTGGAGTCCCACAAGGTAGCGTTATCGCCCCAATTTTGTTTAACATATTTATTAACGATGTACCCCAAAATATTAACACCAATATTGCTATTTTGCTATATTGCTATATTGCCCTGCCGTTTACGCTACCAACAAAAAATTTTAAATATGCTGTAAATTACATGTATACCCATATGTCAACCATTCAAAATTGGTTCGACAAATAGAAAATTAAAATTAATTCTGAAAAATGTCATACTGTCATGTTTACATCAAAACGTAAAAAGACATTCAACAGTCACCAAATACAAATAGGAAACGCTAAAATCCATTGGTCTGATACTGTCAAATACCTTTGTGTCGTATTAGATAAAAATGTCCCTTGGAAACACCATATCCTCCGCTCCAGTTACAAGTTCCGAGCAGCCAGAAGACTAATTTACCCTTTAATTTCTCGGAACAGCAAATTAAGCATAGCCAATAAAATGCTCATTTATAACTCCTATCTTCGTCCTATCTTATCCACGCGTTGGGATATCGTGATCAGAAACGCTTAAACTGGATAGTGGCAGTATATCTCAACGATGACTTAATAATGAATGAGTTGTAAACCGCATACCCAGGATTCATTCGCGTACAGCTTGCAACTGGAAAGGAATTTGAATTCTTAAAAAAAAAACTCCATTCTACCATTTCTTGACTAAAAACATGTTTTTATTTTACAGTACGGACCATGCTGGTCTAACACAACGTATAATACTTGAATATGAGCGACCTACAGGGACGCTAGAAACAGTGCTTCTCCAGAAAATTCAACTCGCGAGCATGGCTTCCCTAAAAACACACAGGATCAGGCCGAAACCCTTCCCTGGGGGGTTACCAAAACACTCACAGTCAGTATTTTCTGAAGTCTAATAATCATATCCTCTTTTTCATTTCCTGGTCAGGGGTGGAAGGTATTAAGGTTGCCAGGCATGGAAAACCGCTAAGCGCAGAAAAAGGGCGCCAAAATAATGTGCCAACAACCCTTGCGAGTGCTAATCAAAACGGCGAAGAACGCGCCAAGCAAGTATAATAGTTTCGCCAAAAACTCCTTTTGGTCTCGACGACTAAGGACGTCACCAAAGCGCATTTTTCGAAGAAGGAATGACAACTTTGGACTCCTTGCTAGGCTAGCAGAAAAAACGGGTCCCTTTTTCGAGGCTAGGTATTGAACAGGATACTAGAACTGGACACCCTATTCAACCAGGTAACAGAACTTACAACATGAATGGGCGTGTAACCGCCCATCTCACAGAACTTGACTTGATACATTTAACTTCAACTGAGTCCCCAGGACTTGTAAACAATGCTATTATTCTTTCAGAAAGACCCCACTGAGCGAAACCACACAGCGTGTGAACTTCGCGGAAAAAGCACGATGAATATTTAAGATAGGGACCATATTTTAATTAAAGGAAACTAAATTGAATTATAAAATTTTGACTAGGATTATTAAAGTTAATTAAAAACACTAGAACTAATTAATAAAAAGCTGTAACGAAAGAAATCGTCGTTACAATATATATATATATATATATATATATATATATATATATATATATATATATATATATATATATATATAAATACAATGTAACTTCTCTACGGCGGCCAGTGATGGTTCAGAAAAAATGACTGTTTTTAGGGGTGGACTTCTATATGGTGTCCAGAAATGGTTCTGAAAAGAAGTGGCCGTTAAATAGAGGTGGTCGGCTAGGGATATTTCACTATATATATATATATATATATATATATATATATATGTGTGTGTGTGTGTAAGTAAATAGATAGATAAGTTTGGTCAAATCCTGTGGGAAAGAATGTCTTTGAAATGAGCCAAGGTATTAGTTTTTTCTGTAGGTATTCAGTACGTTAATAATGGACAGTACAAAGCCTTTAAAATGCGTGTTTAATTTAACCTGCTTTAAATGTGTTTCAAATTATACCTCCAGAGGGAAATAATTTGAATTCCAAATGAAATGCTACTTCAAAGTAAATGGAATAAGATGATGTACCTCGCAAGACGCATTTTTGTTTCTCAACAATTCTAACCGTGAAAGAAAATGAAGACATATTTAATCCGTTATGAAAATGTTCGGTAGAACTACTTTATTTATAATACTTTTGTAGAAATTTCTTGGCTTTGTTGTTTCTTTCTTTTAGTGGAAATTAGCCAGTTATGTGGCTTTTTGATTACCTCGATGCGAAATTTAAACTGCATTCGCATGCAGTTATTTGTTTTGGCTGTAAAGATGTTACACAGTCATTTAAGATTAATATTTTTTGTTAAAGAATTGACTTTCATATATGGCTTTACTTTTTCTATGAAGCAGCATTATGAAGCAGCATTTATGAAGCAGCATTCGTATGTGCTGATATGAAGCTCTTTCCCAGTAAGCATATTTTAGGGCAGTGGTTACCGACAGTTTTGTATTGGATTAACTTCCAGTTATTTGTTTTGGCTCTATAGATGCTAAAAGGAGACTCAAAGTTCATATTTCACATAAAAGATTAAGCTTCCATATGCTTATTTTCCTAATTATTAACTTCTTTTATGAATTGCGTTTAAGAAGCGGAATTCATATGGGCTGTCATGAATCTCTTTCCCAGTATACATATTTTAGGGCAATGGTTACCGACCGTTTTAAAATGGATCCCCTTCTATTCATTTGTTTTGGGTTTAGAGGTGTTACACGGTGACTTAAGATTAATATTTTACATAAAAATATAGCTTCCATTTAATTCTTCATATCTTTCTTGACACACATTAGGAATTACAATGATGGTGCAGCATTCATATTTGCTGTTATGAAGCGCTTCACACTAAACATCTTTTAGGGCAGTGGTTACCGACCATATAGGATTGTACTCGCTTCTAGTTATTTGTTTCAGCTTTAAAGATGTTACATGATAACTTAAGATTATTATAATATGTTAAAAATATCTTCCATATACTACTTCTTTATATATTTTCTTTGCATACATTAGAATTTACTTTGATGGTGCAGCATTCATACTAGATGCTATGAAGCGCTTCACGGTAATCAGCTTTTAGGGCAGCGGTTACCGAACGTTTAAGATTGTACTCGCTCCTATTCATTTGTTTTAAAGATGCTATATGGGGACTTTAGATTCATATTTCACATAAAAACAGCTTCTATATACCGTAAAATCTCGAGTATAATACGCACTTGCTTTTCATATTTTAGTCCGCAAAAATGAGGGTGCGTATTATACTCGCGTACAAAAAAAACTTAGTTTTAAACATTGGATAAACGAGCATACAGCAGTTGTAAGACATTGTCGCAACACAGGTGTACGCGCATCTGCACTCCGGGATTCATCCACCCGTTTACTAAGCAGGTATTCCTTTGAAACAAACGGAACTCACAGTTCGTATCGCACACGCGTTCATTTAATAACAGGTGCCTTGAAATATTGATAGTTCCCGGTTGTTGCAAGTGCAAAAAATTAATATTTTATTTTATTCATTTCCCTCAAATTTTCTTCAATACGGTCCTATACAGCAGCAGAAAAATTATCAATTGTTAAACGTGAGACGGCAATGAGAACGACATATTATGGGAGGATGGGCAGTTGTCATCAAATGAGGATGATGATGGTGATATATATTACGACGGCACCAATACTTATGACATGGACGCAACAACAATAGATGAGCTGTATTCTAGTGAAAGTGATTAAGACTGATAATTTGACAGTATAATTTGTTTTGAATAAATAATTAATTTTTTTTCCTACTGAATTTTATGTTTTCGTTTCATTTTATAACAAATTTTATTTCTGTTATTAAATATTTTTGCAATTTTTAAATAAAATATTGAAAAGTCACGGGTGCGTATTATAATCGAATTTTAATTTTTTCCGAAAATTTCGCGCAAAATCAAGCATGCGTATTATACTCGGGTGCGTATTACAGTCGAGATTTTACGGTACTTGTTTATAAATTTCTTTATACGTATCAGGAATTGCATTGATAATGCAGCATTCAAACTAGCTGTTATGAAGCTCTTTCACTGTAAACATCCTTTAGGGCAGTGGTATTCAACCTGTGTTCCGCGGAACCCTGGGATTCCGCGGAACATTATAAGGGATTCCGTGACGCTTTTTAATTTTTTACCCGCACCAGTGTACCGCTGGCCTAACTTTTGCGTACAAAGTGCTTAGGTGCTGATCTACTGTGCATGAAGAGGGAAAACGCATCGTTGTTCAGTTCTGATTTGCCTTGTAGCGCGCATCTCGATTTATTTGCCTTGAGGCCGAGTACAACTTTTACAGATTAACTGCTACTAAAGGTAAACAACACAAATTAATAATTTATAAAAGTTACTTGTGAGGTGAATTACTATCTGATTTTCAAAGAAAAGGTATTTTAATTTTTCAAATTAGACATAATGCTATATCGTTTGTTTGTTGTTTTGTTTTTTCTATAATACAATAGTGTAATAAAAAAATGTGCTTTATCAAAATTCGGAGAAAAATCTGAACGAAATCGTTATTTTTTTTTAAATTCGGGAGGAAAACCGAAACTCTGAATGGAAAAAATAACCATTTGATTTATAATAGAACTTTTGTTGCAAATTACAATTACATAAAATTTGGCTCAAGTACAATTTCGACAAAAACATTTTCTATAAAGAGAATCATTTTCTTTGTAATTTGTGTAATATTATTTATTAATTATTTTATAGGAATTTGTTTCCAAAAATATAATGGATAAATGGTTGAAGACCGGAAAATTAAAAGATAATTATAATGAAGAAATTACGGAAACCGGAAATAATACTTTAAAACAAACCATTTCTGAACCTTCGACTTCTATCTTTAAAAAAAGGACCTAACAACGACAAGGAAGTTCCTCCGACAGAAAATATTCATAAAATAAAGCAAATACAACGACTCTTATTTAAACTACAGATTTTATTAAACTGGCAATGAAAATGAACCAAATGGATTGTGTGTCGAATGTGAAAAGGAAGTGACTAATAGTAGTTTAAATCCAGCAAAATTACAAAGAAATTTAAAGACTATGCATCCACAATTAAAAAATAAAAGCATTGAATATTTTAAATGAAAATGGGACGAGCTTAAAAGGAGAGGGCAGGAATTTTCGAAATATATGTTGAATAATAACAAGGGATCATTGGAAGCCTCCTACCGCGTTAGTTATCGAATTGGTAAACCAGGAGAGGCTTACATAATTGGAGAAAAATTAATAAAACCTTGTGCTAAAGATTTAATTATGTGTAAAATTGGGAGAAAATTTGGAAAAGAAATTGATAGTGTGCCACTTTCTGATACAACTGTTGCGAGACGTATTAAAGATCTATCAGATTTTTGTCAGAAAGAATTAATATGTGGTTTAAAAAAATCTCCACATAGATTAACATTACAATTAATACTGCCAAACCAGCAACATCGGTAGACGAGTCTACGGATGTTGCTGGTTTAGCAGTATTAATTGTTCTTGTACGTTATGATTTCGAATCAACTATTTACGGGGATTTACTCATGTGCAAACCTCTTCCAGGTAAGATTACAGGTGAACAGATTTTTGAAACGATCAACGCCTATATGAAAAGCATAAATTATCTTGGGATTCATGCTTCCATACTTGCACCGATGGTGCAAAATCGTTGTTCGGGGTACATAATGATGCAATATTGCGAATAAAAGAAATAGCTAGTCAAATACAACATTCTCATTATTGCCTTCATCGTCATACTCTTGCAATTAAACGCATGCCCATTGATGTGAAAGATGTTCTTGATAATGTAGTTAAGATTATCAATTACATGAAATCAAGAGATTTAAATTCCCGGTTATTTAAACTACTTTGTGTGGAATTATCAAGTGAGCATAAGGGCCTGTTCACATAGGAGTCCGTTGCGTTGCGTTAAGGAAAAGAGGACGTTGAGACGAAAATAAACCAATCATAGGCCTCCAAACGATTAGCAATGAAATTTTTAACTCCTATGATTGGTTTATTTTCGCCTCAACGTCATCTTTCCCTTAACGCTACGCAACGGATTCCTATGTGAACAAGCCCTAAGACATTACTTTTGCACACAGAGGTAAGTTGGTTATCTCGTGGAAAATTTCTAAATCGATTCTACGAACTGAAAGATGAAATAAGAATTTTTTTTAATTGAACATAAACATGAATTTTCGGATAAATTAAGTGGCGAAAATTGGATTCAAAGTATGTCATATCTTGCTGACATTTTTTCTATTTTGAATGAAATGAATATTTCATTGCAAGGAACCACAACAAATATTTTGAAAGTTAATAATAAAATTGAAGCAATGATTTCGAAGCTCGATCTATGGAAAACATATATAAATTGAAACGATTTGCAATGCCTTCAAAAACTGAATGATTTCTTGGCACCAAACGAGTTTTTTCTTAATAGTGACGTTCAAAATTTGATTGTAGAACATTTATCCCATTTGCAGAAAACTTTTAGAGATTATTTTCCGTCAACTGAATTGTCATATATGTGGATTCAAAATCCATTTTAAAATTTTAATTTAGAAGAAGATAATGATCTGCCTTTAAAAGAAAAAGAACAATTGATTGAAATATAAAAAGATTACACGTTGAAGGCGAAATTTGAACCAGCAGAATTATTTAATTTTTAGTTGGATATTTACAAAGAATATCCGGAAGTGTCTGATCGGGCTGTGAAAATGCTCATGCCATTTGTTACTACATACCTTTGCAAAGAACTTTTTCGACATATGTTAATACAAAAACTAAATATAGAAACGCCTTAGATTCGGAACCTCAAATTCGTTTGCAGATTACTACCATTTCTCCAGATTTGGAACAGCTTTGCAGGCAGAAAGAGACACAACCAAGTCATTAATTTTTTATTAACTTCAGTTTGTTTAGTTTTGTTCGTTTAAACTTAGGACCATAGTCCTAAAAATATGTGTTTCCTTTTTCCCATGTAGACAATAAAAGCGTGAATCAAAATGGTTTTATAATGATTTTGTTAAATTTCTTAAACTGAATTATGTTTTTTATATCAGAGCGAATCTTTACTGTTTTCAGTAAAACAGATTAACCTTAAGCATATATACCATTATTGCAACTTTTTGCTTTGGGGCTCCAAGAAAATTTCATTTAAACTGTAGGGTTCCAGGAACGTCAAAAGGTTGAAGACCACTGGTTTAGGGCATTGGTTAGCAAACATTTTGGATTGGATTCGTTCCCAGTTAAATGTTCTGGCTCTAAAAATGTTACATTATAATTAGTATTTTAAGTTAAAGAAGCAACTTCCATATTTTTCTTTATATACTTCATTATATTTTTTATGAACTGCATTTATGAAGCTGCGTTCCTACGTGCTATTACGAAATGCTTTCTTAGTACGCATCATTTAGAGCAGTGACCGTACTTTCCAAAGAGACCAATTTGAGGTCTGCATCTACACAGTGAAATCTTGATATCAGAAAATTTTTTTTATTATATTAAAAAAAATATTGGCTAAAGTTATATTTTTAAACGGAAATTTCAATTACAATAATTGTATTAAAAAACTAACGGATTGAGAAAGGGAATAAAATGCATAAATATATTTATAATTAAAGCTCAAAAGGATCGATTCATTCCAATTAATACTTTGCAGATAACATTGTTTTTGTTTTGATAAAATCCATTTTTCGTTATTTTATAACATATTTAACGTATTGAATTCCTACTTTTTTGAAACCCGCAAGAATTGTTCGTGTTGAACAATAACTATTTATTAGAAACCTAGATTTTAAATCAGATTATTGTATAAATGAGGTATTTAAGACACTGTTGGTTAAAAGCTTAATATTTTGCAGATAACATTATTTTTGTATGATAAAAACTATTTTTGATTACTTTATTAAGTAATTCATGTATTGAAATACTTAAAAAAACACGCAAGAATCGTACGTATTAATCAGTAAGCTTTATACAGAAATCTAGATTTTAAATCGGGTTAAATAAATGTGAAAAAGAAAATGTAAACTTTTCCTCTCCGCTCCCCTAATTAATATATATATATATATATATATATATATATATATATATATATATATATATATATATATATATATATATATATATATATATATATATATATATATATATATATATATATATATATATATATATTTTTTTTATTTTTATTTTTTTTTTATTTTTATTTTTAACGAAGCTGAAAGTTGAGAAAGCTATAGCCACCAATTTCAAATACGTAAATAGGACATTTTTAAACATAGTGAGAATGCTCCTTATATTCCCTGGCGATGTTTACCTGACAGTAAATATGTCGTTTTCCTTTACTTTCTGTTTTTAAAGGAGAATTAATATTCTTGGTGTAAGATTAAGAATAAATAATTTAAAGATGCATTGCTACTATAAATATCTTTGAATTATTTTCACAATATTTTCGGCACTTGGTATTAGCTAATAATAATAATAAAAATAAACTATATCTATAAAACTGTCCCGTAACTGACTGACTCACTGACATATAACGCACAGACCAAACCGCTGAACCTAAAGAGCTGAAATTTTGCATGGCGATTCTTCTAAAAGTGTAGGGGTGCACTAAGAAAGATTTTTGAACAATTATTCTTATATTTTTTAAAATTAAATTTTTATGCTGCTTTAGTAACTTTTTTTAAGTTTGCATTTAAAATAATAATTTGAGGGTTAAAAAATGTATATCACAAGAAGGATCATAAGACTTCCTTTAAAACGAAATCTTTTTCGAATCTTTACCTCTATTCTCTGATTTTTGGTGAATTTTTAAAAATTAAATTTTACAATTTAATTTATTAAATACTGATCACGTGATTTATTTCCTGGTACTTTAAATACATTTATAGCCACGTCCATAACAATGAAATAGACAAAAAAAATATTTTTTCCCTTACTAATGTGGCAGACGATTGGACATTATCCAAGAAAATATTAAAATACAGTAAAAGATATGTTCCTCAAACTGTACTATATTCTTTCGTATGTCCTATCAAATTTAATTTGAATATTTTCTTTTACATTATTTTGTCTATAAAAATTTCTGTTACGATTTTTTTATAAATAAATAAATAAATAAATAAATAAATAAATAAATAAATAAATATATATATAGATATATATATATATATATATATATATATATATATATATATATTATATGAATTTTATACAATGATCGTCGTACTTATCATACACTGCTGGCCACTGTAAATGCAACACCCTGAACGAAACATGCAAATAACATGAAATTTACAACATGCATTAGCGGAGGTGAGATATGCAAATGATTAGAATTTCAGCTCAGACGCACATCACGCGCGCCTGTGGCGCCACTTCAAAGCGCTATTTAAGGCTTGGAGATTTCGACGATTTCAAGTTCGGCAATTGTGTTTCTATTGTGGTTTTTTCAGAAAAACGATCAATTATGCCTCGTCGAAAACAGCGATCATCTTTTGATCAAGTATCCGAGTTCGACAGAGGAAGGATAGTAGCCTACCGAGATTGTGGATTATCTTTCAGGGAAATCGGTAGTCGTGTTGGACGAAACCAAACAACTGTAATGCGGATATGTGATCGTTGGATGCAGGAGGGTACGACGGACCGGCGAGTTCGATCGCATCCACCTCGGCGCACCACTTCACGTGATGGCAGGCAAATTGTGCGCATGGCAGTGACGGATCGCTCAGTCACATCACGAACCATAGCACAGCACATGCAGTCTGTAACGCATCATCCAGTGTCTGCGCGTACCATTCGACGCCGTTTACAGCAGAGTGGTCTGTCCGCAAGACGTCCATTGCTTTGTCTACCCTTGACGCAGAACCACAGACGTATCCCCCGCCAATGGTGCGATGACAGAAGGATGTGGACGGCAGAATGGAATGAATTTGTCTTTACTGACGTGTCACGCTTCTGTCTCCAACACCACGATGGTCGCATTCGAGTCTGGAGACACTGTGAAGAGAGGATGCTGAACAGCTGCGTTATGCACCGCCACACTGGTCCTGCACCGGGTATTATGGTATGGGGCGGTATTGGCTATCACTCTCGCACACCTCTAGTACGCATTGCCGGTACTTTAAACAGCCAGCGCTACATCTCAGAGGTGTTGGAGCCAGTTCTCCTTCCTTACCTTCAGGGCTTGCCCACAGCTATATTTCAACAGGATAATGCGCGACCACACGTGGCACGCATTGTCCAACGGTTCTTCGTCAATCGCCAGATTGAATTGATTCCCTGGCCTCCTCGCTCTCCGGATCTTTCGCCGATAGAAAACATGTGGTCCATGGTTGCTCTACTATTGACCCAGATTCCATCCCCAGCTGCCACAGCAGATCAACTTTGGCAACCTGTGGAAGCTGCTTGGTCTGCTGTACCCCCAAGAACTCATTCAAAGTCTCTTTGAAGCAATGCCGAGGCGTGTGGCAGCGGTGATCTCCAACAATGGCGGCTACTCTGGCTACTGATTTTGGCAGGAACCACACTTCACAGAAGTCTATAAATTTAATCATTTCATACTTGGTCAACGTGTTATCTACAAAATGAATTTTTTTGTGATATGTCTTGTCTTTCTTGGTGTTGCAATTTGGGTGGCCAGCAGTGTATATATATATATATATATATATATATATATATATATATATATATATATATATATATATATATATATATATATATATATATATATATATGTATATATACATATATATATATATATATATATATATATATATATATATATATATATATACATATATATATATATATATATATATATATATATATATATATATATATATATATATATATATATATATATATATATATATATATATATATATATATATATATATATATATATATATATATACAGACACTGAAGAGCCAGAAGTACGGGTACACTTGAACAATATCGTGTAGGGCCCCCAGTAGCACGCAGAAGTGCTGCAGCGTGACGTGGCATGGACTCGACTAATGTCTGAAGGTACCCTGGAGGCAATTTTCACTACGAATCCTGCAGGGCAGTTTTCAAATCCATAGGCATTCGAGAGGGTGGAGATCGCATCTGAACAGCATGTTGCAAGGCATCCCAGCACGTTGCAAGGCATGCTCAAGAATGTTCCTGTCTGGAGATTTAGATGGCCAATGGAAATGTCTGAAGTTAGATGAGTGATCCTGGAGCAGTCGATAGCAAATCTCGACGTGTGGGGTGTCGCATTTTCCTGCTGGAATTGTACAAGTCCGTCGGAATGCACAATGGACATGAATGGGTGTAGATGGTCGGACATGCTTATGTACCCGTCACTTGTCAGAGTCGTTTCTAGACGTATCAGGGGCCCAATATCACGCCAATTGCACACTCCCCACACCATCACAGAGGCTCCCCAACTTGACACTCATGGATTTGTGTCAAGTTCAAGTCCCCTGTTGACACTCACGCTCTATGGATTCATGAGGTGGTCTCCAGAAACGTACCCGTCCATTCGTCCGATTGAATTGGACACGAGACTCGTTAGACCAGGAGATGTATTTCCAGACATCAACAGGTGTTGGAGGGCCTATTCAAGGCGTAAAGCTTTGTGACGTGCAGTCAACAACGGTACACGAGTGGGCCTACGGCTCCGAAATCCCATATCACTGACAGTCCGTTGAACGTGTTGGTGTCCCAGCATTAAAATCCGCAGCAATTCGAGAAAGCGTTGTACGTCAATATTGTTTAAGGATTCACATCAGTCGTCGAGGTCCCGTTCGTTCAAAGTCTTTTTCCGGCCGCACCGTCGTTGGACATTTAATGTTTTACAGTATACATGATATTCACGGTACACTCTTGAAATGGTCGTGCGCGAATATTCGAATTGCATCGCTACTTCGGAGATGCTATGTCCCATATCTTGTTTGCTGACTATAACGCCACGTTTAAAGTCACATAGATCGTGATAACTTGCCAGTGTAGCTACAGGAACCAATGTAACAGCTTCCATAGGACCACAGGAACAAGTGATTAACTGTGTTAGCTAGGCCAACGCCTTCTAACACAGATTTTTCATGAGACTGACAACGGAGAGTGAAAGTTCCACCGAAATAAGAAAAGGAATGTTCGTTTTTAGATATCTTCGGAAGTGTAAATTGTAACACAAAAGTTAAAGACAGTTTTTTGGTCAGAGCTTTGGAGGGTGAAATGAAGAGTTCTCAATGGACGTCTCCAGGATCTTCGTGATGCTTCACTGGTGGAGGCGGAGTCGATAGCTGTCTGAAAGCTGGTTTTCAGTTGGCAGGTAGAGAGAGGAGGAAGAAAGAGTTTTGATAGAGAGATTAGGTTCAGAATCCATGAGATATAAAATTAGGAAATTGAGCAAATCCAAAAGGATTTACTCAGAGACAAATAATAAGTGCTAGAAGGAAGTTTAAGGATTGTATAGCAGCTTCGCCAGACACTCGTTATCTTATATAGGCGTCGCGTTGTGCTGATTGGTTGCATATATCTGCTATTTGCACACGCACACCTGTACCAGATTTTTTTTGGCTTTTCAATCATAAAGTAACCGGAACATAAAGTAACCGGAAGTAGGTGAACTCATAAAGTAACCGGACTTTTTTTTATAAATAAGAAAAATATTACTCACTTTCAAATAAATTTATCGCCTTCAAAATGATCGCCAAAGGAGTCTATACAATTTTTCCAACGTTTCTTCAAGTGATCGAAATACTGTTTATCGGCGTTGAAACTAACCCTTCGCAAAATACGCGTAACATTTGATTTAATATCCGAGACGTTTTCAAATATATGTCCTTTTATGGCCATCTTAAGCTTCGGGAAAAGAAAAAAAATCAGCTGCCGATAAGTCGGGAGAATATGGTGGGAGGTTTATCACTGTAATTGAATGCTAAGCAAGATATTGTTGTACAGAAATTGCTGTATGGGGCATAGCATTATCGTGTAAAAGAAACCATTGCCCAGAATCAAACAGCTCCTAACTCGCCTTATCCTGTTTCTTAATCGAAAAAACCCCTCCTTGTAAAATACTGATTAATTGTTTGATTTTCAAATTCATGGTGAATAAGTCCTTTGTAATCAAAAAAAGCAAACGGCATCACCTTAGTCGTTGATTTTGACACCCGTCCTTTTTTTCTGTACGGGAGAAGACGGTCCTTTCCACTGTGCACATTATCTTTTTGTTTCTGGGTTGAATTGTAGACACCAGGTCCCATCTCCTGCTATATTTCACTTTAAGAAATTGTTGTCCTGTTGCACATTAGTCAGCAAATCTTCACAGCAAGCTTTTCTGTTTTCTTTTTGCTGTTCTGTCGAAATCCGAGGCGCAAATCGAGCAAAAACTTTTTTCATTTTCAGATTTTCAATTAAAATTAATCTACAGCTTTCTTTGCTTACCTCAAAGTCAAATCCCAAGCATGTCTGAAAGTTGTCGAGTTGTTACATGTCTAACAGCTTTTACCAAAGAACGAATTTTCCGACCTTTTCCTCATTCTTTGAAGTTGAAGGGCGCCGTCTTTGGTTCATCTTCAATGCTTTCTCGCCCACATTTAAAGCGATTGTACCACTCATACAATTGTGTTCTTGATAACGATGCATCACCATATACTGTTCGAATCATTTTCAGTAGCAGATTTACTTAGTTTGTAACAAACTTTAATGTTACAACGTTGTTCCATTCCGAAGCAATTTTTTTGTACGATGCCTTCTGAGTAAATGAAAATTACTACGGCGTTTTGATATACAAACGACTAAATAACCAGTTTAAACTGGCTTTGACAAGAGTTGAAATGTTACCCTTTCTAGCCAGGCGATTATTCTTTAACTTTTATATTTTATCGTTTGATCTTTTAATTTATCCGGTTACTTTATGGGCGCACCTTGTATATCTCTCTCCGACATGGGGAACTTCGGGAACTTCGAATGTTTTCGTGTGCATAACGATTTTCTGTTCTTGTGTGTTTTAAAAAATTTTCTTCTTTTGTTTCTATCTGTAACGGTCTTATTCGGATAAATAAAATGTTTTTCCAAAAAATTGACCAATCTCCTAGACAGGGCCGCCCATAGAGGGGGGCAATCCAGAGAGTTGGGAGCCCCAGGCCCCCAAAAATGTATTTATTAGATTTCCTCCGAAAGAAAATTCTGAAACTTGGACCGTACTTCAAAAATTCAAAATAATCTCCTGAAAAAAGGGGGCCCCCCCAAAAAAATTTTCGATTAATCAGATTACTCTTACTTCAAAATAGTCTTCTGAAAAATAGTCTTGGGGGCCCCCCAACAGAAGTTTGCCCCAGGCCCCGTAAAGTCTCTGGGCGGCGACCTGGATGATTGGAGGAATCTGGAAGTGACATCCTATAGAGAAGCTTTTTCCGTCATAAATTTCTGGTGACCCGAATTGCTCGAAAAACTTACCGTAAGCTCACGAGTGCGACGCCTACAGAGAATTTTCTCAAAGGGGCCAGACGTCGTCTCCAATATATATCTAAAGGCCGGTTGACCACGAGTCTTGAGCCCCTTTCCCGGCAGTCAAACACGACCGTCACCGGGCGAACGGTTCCCTTTTTTGAAAATTTTCAGACCGCACTTCGGCAGACCCTCGAGCGGAGTCATGCGGAATTAAAAAAAGATTGTTTGTTATCGCTTCTCGGTCTCTTGGTTATGATCGAGTTCCGTTTGTCATCTCTGACACGGGAGCAACTTTTCCGAGGACTGAGGGGCTGACGTTACCAGTGTACTGAGACATAGCCCCCCACTAGACTCAATCGTGGTTAGGCTTTCCTTGTCACTGCCATTGGCTATGAAAGCGAGCTGGCTATTAGGTCTTCTTTACCTACCACCAGATTGTCCCTACTTGAACGGAATTTATTCACTCTCGTCTGCACCAATCGTGCTTTGATCTCTTTCCTATCACAGCACCACTTGTCGGTCATAGACTGAAACCTAGTGGTGTTAACATACTAGGTCCTAACAAGCACCTGACCGAGTGAAAGGAATTTTTCCGATCTTTGCCTTTGTCGTAAGGCAGCATTCGCTAATTTTGGACTTTTTAATTTGAGTCAAGCTACGAATTGCTTATGACAGTTATAGGATACATGCTTTTGATAGTTAATTCCAAAATAAGTTAACTACCACTTTTGGTATATAGTTATTGTTTTAAAGTAATTTTTGCCTTACGAGATTGATAGAATGTTGCTACCTGTGATATATCACGTGGAACCTTAAGCTCCTGTGCGCTTAGGGAAATTTGAAATGTAGACCACTCTCCTGGTTAGATCACGCCCTCTATCATCTACTGGGCGTTATCTAATTCATATAGTGCTTACTGGACTTGCGTACGGGAACTTACTAGATTCAAAATTGTTACCTATCAGTATTCCTGGATAACTTTACACCTCATGAGTTTTCCCTTCTGCTTGGACTAGTACCATAATGAAGAGCTAATAATTTCTCTCGTACCCCCCCCCCCTGCTTATTCTAAATTAAAACTCCTCCTTTATGTATTTTTACCTAATTCCAAAGCTCTCTAATAATCTGAGTGCGATTATTTTTATTCACTATTCACATCATCAAACTGCGAAAATTCTGCCACAGTGTTGGAGGGCGTGACTTCTGATCATTTAAACCCGATTCGATCACAGTGGTTTCTTTTTATGTACATAATTGTAATTATCTTTATTTTTAATCTTTAAATTCAAGTTTTATTTTTAAATTTATTTTTACTTGATGAGCGCCTATTTCTTATATTAAACTATTTTCTGGCACATATATATTGATGCATGTATATGATGCATGTACTCCGAGAACTTTATATTCCTAACCTGATTCTTTACCTGGACTGGTACCACTACCTATACAGACGCTTGAAAAACTTTCTTCAGTGTATGAGTGTGTGTGTGTATGTATATATATATATATTTAAAATACTACATACGTTTCGCATATTGGAGAACAGTTTTTTTTTTTTTTTTTTTTTTTTTTTTTTTTTTTTTTTTTTTTTTTTTTTTTTTTTTTTTTTACAGTGGTAAGAGTAAAAAGGAACAAATCATGGCAGTAGCAGGAAAAAAAATTGTTCTTTTTCTATTTCTTTTTTAATAAAATTTTCCGTTCCATGTACTAGAATTTTTGCTTCTTTGACCTCCTATATTTGTCAAATGATATGTTAAAAATACGAAAGACTCCTCATAATATTTCCCTATAATTATTTAAAAGGTTTTTAAAAATTATATCGAAAAGAAAAACAAAAACCATTTATACACATTTAAATATTTTAGAAATATACGCTAATGTTTCTTCAAGTGTATATATATATATATATATATATATATATATATGATTCTTGCATATAACCTTTTGACCTTTTGTTCCATATCAGAAACACAGTGCTCAATAATCCTTTACTAATCGGATTCTTATTTTACTTATTTTACGAGAATTCTATTAAATTATTTCTTTTCTTTTGAAATTCTGGCAATAATTTATTTTAAATTTGGAGTTTGGAAATTTTTTTTTTCCTGTTTATTTAAGTATGAATTATAAATTTTCAGAACAAGAAATATCAGGAATATTGTGTATCACTAACCATCAATGTATCATTTTTTTGTCTTTTAGACATATATTATTTTATATTGAAATGCAATACATAAAAAAATATTTTCTTAATACCAAATGACGTTTAATAAGCATCTTTTACAAGTGCAATGATGAAATACGATAAAAAAAGAATCATAGTGTATAGGCAGGGGCATGCTTAGCGTTTTAGTGGCCCTGGGCGAAACATATTTACTGGCAATCAAATTTCTCTACGTACTGAGTAATGGATCTTGTAAGACAACTCCGATCAATTTGTATGAATCAATTCGTATGAATAATGAAACATGTATGATAAATGAATTTTTTTTACACGATTTAGAAAATGCAAATTGTTAAAAACAAATACTTATATGCATGAATTTGTTGGTTATAAAGCAATTTTTCTTGATTTCTGAGCAGCACAATTGTCTATTATTACTGAAAAGTAGAAAGATGATGAGAGATCATTTTCATTAGAAATAAGTGTCAAGGAGGACAGGCGAACAATCCGTATTCAAAGCATACTGATTGTACCTGCTTTGTAATATTTTCAATTCTTCGAGAAGTGGAAAATAAAATCCATTATAATGGTAGAGAGAACAAGTAAAAGCCAATTTTTGTTTACCTCACTCCTTCAACCTTCAGACCCCTTTCTTCCCAACAGGTTTGGGGCGCATTTACTTGTCTTCACTACCTGGAGAAATGTCTTGTCTATTATTTACTTTGAATAGACCAAACATTTGACCAAATGATATTAGTATTCGTCCACAAACATATGTTCACTTTTTTTCAGCTTCCAACTATTCCATGAAAACGGACAGATTACAAAAAAAAAAGAAAAAAAAAAGTTTATAATTCTTCAAATGACTGTACTTAATGACTGTATGTTTTTCTAACAGAGAAAATTTTTGAACCAAAAGTATAGTTTGTCAATTAAAATTCTTTTTACAATTCTTTTCAAAAAATTGAAACATACATTTTTTTATAAGTTTAATTATAGAAACCTAGAAAAATGAGGGATTTCTTAAAAAATCCGCAACATTTAGAAAAGTGTTGCGATGAGGAATAAAAATGGCGGCCCTAAATTTTTAACGGCCCTGGGCGGTTGCCCAGTTTGCCCACCCCTAAGCACGGCCCTATGTATAGGTTACCACCTGTTGATCAAATTATAGTTGTATTTAGGTGGATTACTCAAGAATTCAAATGCAAAGAAACTGTAGTAAAGATTAAACAATTGAGTGCCTAAGAGATTACGATACTTCTTGAAAGATAACTATTTCGATAGTACTGTTATTTTAGTAAAATGAAAAAATTTTCCTTTAACACAGATCTTTATTTCCAATTTTAACACTGTAGCAAATATATTTCCATTTCCCTCCCTTCAGTGAAGATTTTCTTGAGCTAGATTTTATATTTAGATCACTTAAGAGCTCTGTTTGTGCTTTCGTTTTCTTCGAAACACAGTTTTTCCCATTCTTACAATTGTACTGAAAACTTAAGTTATCTAATTTCTTTGTCTACGCATTTTAAACTACATCAGCGTTACACTTTCAAACACTATTTGAGATTGGTGTCGTGAACAAAAAGGTATATATGCATTGAGTTCGAAAATTTAAAATTTGTTATGTGTTATTTGTTATCTATTAACTGGAAAATGAGGGCAAAATTTCACAAATGAAAGAATTTATAACTCAAAAATTTAACAAAAATTTATCAAGTAATTTAAAAAGACTCTTAGTTTTTAACTTTTATTTGCTATTAAATATTGGAAACTAAATGTTTACGTTATTTAGAAAATAAGTGGGTATACGGAGTTTTCTCAAATAAAGATGCGTATTTTTAGTACCGTATTTTCTCACGTCACGTAAAAGGGAAACAAAAATTAGCAATTAAAAACAAATACTTTTTTTTATATCAACAAGTGATTCGAAACTTTCTTAAAATTTCGGTTATGTTAAGCCAGAATAATACTTTCAAAAACAGGTGGGGATACGCCGTATCCCCGCGTATCTCCAGAAAAAAAGCCCTGTATATTAGGGCGGAGCGTAAAAAAATAGTTTTCGATTTTGTTTTTGCCCTAGTGCGGAAAAGTTGGGTACTGATGAGTAGGTGACGTATGCAAAGTTTTGGGAAAAACAAAAAATATCTTCCGTCTCCATTTCGGCCGTGATCTTTAGCAAATTTTTACCATACAGTTAAAAATGTGTGTTTCTATTGTTTTGTATGCAACTCGTCATTTTGTTCTTAAATAAAATACAGAGGTAATTCGAAACTTAATACAGAAAGGCAGCAGCTGACGCACTACGTGCAGAAAGGTAAAGAAATATTTTGGCATGAAAACATTGTCAACAACAACTTTAGAAACGAATCTTAAAACCTTCGTGAAAGACTCACGGAAATTGTTCGACATTTCTTCATGTGTGTTAATTTTAACAAATGTTCTTGCCCTAGGCATAAAAGGATCCCTAAAACGGAAAGAACTTTTCTTCTAGACCAACGGGCACTTAGGCAAATGTCCATAGGCACAGTTGACTTAAAAAAAACTGAAAGCTGAGGAAATGAGCCGATAAGAAGAAGAAAGAGAGAGAAGCAGTAAGTCTTAAAATAAACGTTTCGCCAACTGGAAACATGTGACAGAATCTATGACAGAACCGGAGTTTCATATCGGGCTGGAGCCATTATTGCAAGCGCTGTTTTGGAAGATTTGGGGATGATTACCGAAACAGACACTTTAAATGTAATTGATAGACATAAAATAAGAAGAGAGAGGGAAAATATTCGAAAAGTATATCAGCAAGGAAATGAAAGACAGCTGGAACCACTGAAGGGACTTTATTTTGAGAGAAAGAAGGACAAAAGGCTAATGCAAGAGAGCGTAGGGGGAAAGATGTACCAGAAAACAATCCTGGAAGAACATGTTACAATTATTAATGAACCTCGAAGCAAGTACCTTGGACACATATCACTAACCTCATCATCAGCTTTGAGTATTTCTCAAATGATGCTGCAATTCATGGAGAATAAGAATATTGACATTCATCAACTAGTAGCAATAGGGTTCGAAGGAACAGTCTTTAATACTGGCTATAAAATCGGCGTGATTCACCTTTCTGGGGAAGCCATTGGGAAACCTTTGCACTGGTTTATCTGCCAGTTACACGCAAATGAGATGCCACTCCGAAATTTAGTGCAGAATTTGGATGGTGGAACGAGTGGCCCGAATGTATTTTCTGGTCCAACTGGGAAAGCCTTGCAAATTGTAAAAACCTCCCAGTTGTGAGATTTGTAGACATTTCGAGCGAATTTCCGAAAATTGACATAAAGGATCTTAGCACACACAAGCGATAGCTTTGGGATATTTCTCAAGCTGTCACAAACAGAAACTGCTCATCAAGTTTGTCACAAAAGCACCCTGGGAAAATGTCTCATGCACGTTGGCTAACAACTGCAAATCCAATAAAGTGTTTATACATTAGCTCGTCAGATCCTTCAAACCAACTTCAATCTCTGGCACAGTTCATAATGAAAGTGTACCCACCTATGTGCTTTACAGTCAAATTAAATCCATATTGCACGTATGGTCCACGAAATTTGTGGAAGACAATAAAGTCTCACACTATCTTAAAAACGATTTAAAGACTGTGGTCGATCCCATTATCCAGAGAAATGGCCATTTCGGCCACCCGGAAGCAATAATCTTGTCAATAATCACAGACGACAGATAGTCCATTCGAGAACTTGGACTACGTAGGATTTTACGACAAAGAAAGGGAAAAAAGGAAAGAATCAGACACTACAACATTCCATCACTCAACTTCGAGGCAGTTTCATATATAGACCTTATTGATTGGCAGAAATGTAATTTGATGGAACCCCCAATTGACAGAAGATGATTTGAGAAATTTGATTTCCAGTGGAGAATCTGTAGCTCAATACCTGGAAAGCCTAAAATTTCCATGCTACACCCAAAGTGTTGAACGTTTCGTGAAACTAGTAACAGAGGTTTCTGCGGTTGTGTATGGAGAAAATAAGCGTGACGGTTTACTTAGAACCCGAACAGGGTCGAGAAAAGCTATGCCTTCATTTGAAACCAAAAGCGAGTATCAAGTAAAACAAGAATAACTGCAAGGGCAAAGGATTTAAGTGCCGATATGGTTGGGTGGACGGGTGGGCACGGGTGGAACTCGCAATGCAGCCCCCTCCCCCGTGGTGAGTTCTGGGTTTTTTCTGAATTTTATTTCAAAAAAAGCGAAAAGCTGCATACAAAACAATAGAAATACACATTTTTAACTGTATGGTAAAAATCTGCTAAACATCACAGCCGAAATGGAGACGGAAGATATTTTTTGTTTTTCATAAAACTTTGCATACATGACCTACCCATCCGTACACAACTTTTCCGCACTAGGGCAAAAACAAAATCGAAAACTTTTTTTTACGCTCCGCCCTACTGTATATATATATATATATATATATATATATATATATATATCACACTTATAGTTCTCTAATTCCTTTGTCTACTCATTTTAAGCTACACGGATACCATATTTTCATCGATTTCAAAATTTTTAATTTTGTTATACGTAAAGAATCTATTGACCAGAAAAAGGTCAAAGTTTCTAGAAAGAAATAAAATGCATTATTCTAAAACGTAACAACTAATTTAAAAAGACTGCTAGCTTTTAGGTTTTAATTTAGGATGACATATAAAAAAGTATATACAAGTATTTACTTTCTTTAACTTGTCTCACGACATAAGATATTCTATAAAATAATGTTATAAGCAGGTCTGGGTTTTATTATTGATTAAAATGATATAATAAGCTCTCATCAAGCAAATTATCAACTTTAAGTATATATTTTTGGTAGTTATAAGTTTTTTGGTTAAATAAATATTTCACAAAAATAATTACTTATAAATCCATTTCTCTAGAATTTCTGTAAATGAAAGATATAAGGAGTGCTAAACATTAATAATGTGTTAATGTTGATTCAATGTCGTAAAATGTAATTAACTTATTGACAGAGCTTCTTTATTCTGTTTTGTAAATGTAGACGCGCTAATTATTTTCCTCCCAAAGCTTTGACTGATCATCATGCAGCGTACGCGGTTGGGTGAATTTATTTTGGCACTTCTTTATTATAGCGGAACCCGAGGATGAATCGCCAAGTGACCCTGATGTATCGCTAAGATAGGTTGTAAAAACTCGCCAAACGTTTGCAGTCCTTAAGAAATAGGGCGTGTTTATACTATCGTCATATTGCTTTTTCTTTAGCGTTCCCGTAAGTGGCCCGAGTAAAATTGTTGAGATCGACGAAAGTTTATTCTTCGGGCGTGCGAACAACAACCAAGAAAATGGCGAGTGCTTTCTAGTTCAAATCTCGAATAGAGATGCTGAAGTTTTTTAACATGCAAGATGCATCAACGATCTATTCAGATTGTTTGAAAGAGTATTAAACTTAAAAAATCAGGTTAAAATCACTTTACTATGAATCATAAATACACTTTTGTTGATACAACAACGGGTGGTTACAAAAAGTGTAGCACAAATGTGGGGTTTCTGTCAAGTGGCGTACTAAAAAACAACGAGGCATCACCTTGACTCGTATGTTGAGGAATTTATGTGGAGAAAATACAGGGGAAAAATAAATGTTTTTTTATGAATTATCGAAAACAATTTCGGAGATATGGCCAGTTATGCTGAGCGTGAAGATAATTAATTTAACATTAATTAATTTGATTCATAATTTGATATCATAAAAACATTAAACATATTCTTATGAAACATGTAAGTATTATATAATTTATTGTTATGTTATTTATTTTCATTTCTCTATTACACGTTCGCGCATCACAAGCTTGTCGACGACATTAGCTATATCCTTATTGCGGGGTCCGCTAAAATATGACGGAAGTGCGAAATATTCTTATGAAACATGCATGTATTATATTATTTATTTTTATTTCATGGTTACACGTTCGCGCTTCGCAAACTTGGCGAAGACCTTGGCTAAATCGTAATTGCGAGGTTCGTTATAATATGGAAGTGCGAAATATTCTTAAGAAACATGCAAG
>OU015490.1:208473771-208508771 GCA_907164885.2 Dolomedes plantarius | reverse complement strand
TTATTAGTTTCTCTGTGTATCAACAACTGTTTGTCAGTAATAACAGCATCAAGTTCTTCTAAAGTCTTCTAATATATATATATATATATATATATATATATATATATATATATATATATATATATATATATATACATATATATATATATATATATATATATATATATATATATATATATATATATATATATATATATATATATATATATATATATATGTATATATATATATATATATATATATGTCTAAGTTAAATTAGGTTATTATGTCCTATAAAACAGTAACATAAGTAAGTCTTCTAATGTGATTCCATTGGCTCCATGGTTGCAATGTTTATGACGTCAGTCTACTTGCGGTCTCCAAAACTTAACATTTACTTTGTCTGGCGCCGAGTTTGGTGATCTATGATAAAGCCACAGATTGTTCCTTCTTCTGTTTCATATGGATTGTACGGTGTCTAAGTATGTTTATTGCACACATCATGCTTATTTGAAATAATCCATTGGTTTTTAGACAGTATTGGCACCGCTGAAGACATATATATATATATACCGGGTGTGTCATAAATTCGTGCAAATTTCAAAAGCTCGTAATAAAAGAAGTAATGCTTGGAAAAATTTGCTCTTTGCACCAATAGGTTCAGAGGGACATTGGATTTTTTTTACATGTAAAAAAAAGAAAGTTTCTAAAAAGTAACCGAAAGAGGGCGCTTACACGTCATACTGAGACGTTTTATGCAAATCAGCACCTGGCTGGAAATAAAGCAATCAATAAAGCACCTCGCTGGAAATGGATCCGTCATTCGAAGGGGGAAGCATGCTTTCTTTACCAGATCTAGCGTTGGAGGATAAACTTTTCGACAAGAATGCTGAATCCACAACTGTTGCATTGCGAAAGTTTCGCATGGAGAAAGGACTGAAGGCGCAAAAAAGCCTTATTTCATTTAATAGGATACTGAATTTAGTACGACGTTTCGAGGATACAAGGAGTTTGAAGGATCATCCACGAAGTTGCAGACCATCCTTTAGCGCGGACCGCGTCCATGTTGTACAAAGTGTCATGGAAGATTTGGCAGCCAAGACATCGACGGGGAGTAGTAGTGTTCGTGAAGCTGGGAGAGGAGTGGGGATTCCTTAGCCGTCGATTTGAAGTATTCTGCACGGAATGTTGAATCTGTATCCGTACAAAATCCAGGCACTTCACCAGTTATTACTGGCAGATAAAGATGCAAGATCAAACTTTGCTACATGGGCTCTGGCACAAATGGAACGTGACCGACAGTGGTTGTTGAATGTCATGTGGACGGATGAAGCCCACTTTTCACTGCATAGTGACGTTAATACGCTAAACAGTCGTATCTGGGCGACGTCAATACGCTAAACAGTCGTATCTTGGCGACGTCAATCCCTCGTGATTACCTGAGCCCGCCACTGCATTCTCCTTATGTGACTCTTTGGTGTGGCATTCTCTTTACGTGACAGTTTGTGTTTCACCGAGTCTTTTATTCTGGGCCCATACTTTTTTGTAGAGCGTTGTCCTGTATCCGGCAGGGAAACGTGTACAGTCGCTGCAGCATGGTATCTTACGCTTTTGCGTGACCACGTTAAGCCTACATTGCAGGAAAGACATGCGTTACCTGTTGTCACCTTAACGTAGGGTGGTACCCCACCCCACATTTCATGTGATGTTAAGACATTCCCTTTGGAATATTTCACTGAAGACCGAAGGATAAGTCGTGGTTGTAAGATTCAGTGGCCCTCACGATTACCAGATATCACTCCGGCAGATATTTGGTTGTGGGGATACTTAAAGTCTCGTGTGTAGCGTGGCTCCCCAATCACTTTGGTGGAACTGAAAAATGTCATTCTACAGACAGTCGCTGCCACATGGTGACATGCTACACTCAGCTGTAATGGGCGTAGTGACACGATTCACTTGCCTACTGCTCTGTGCTGGTGGTAATGTTTAACATTTGTTACTTTAAAATAAACGAACAGTCTCATATTACTGTGATCTGTTTGATTTTCTGTTTGAGTTTACCTGATTTGCATAAAACGCCTCAGAATGCCGTGTGAGTGCCCTCTATCGGTTACGTTTGGAAACTGTTTTTTTTACATGGAAAAAATCCAATGTCCCTCTGATCCTATCTGCTCAAATAGAAAATTTTCCCGCACATTACTTCTTTTATTTCGAATTTTTAAACTTTGCACGAATTTATGACGCACCCGGTATATATATATATATATGTATGTAATAATAACGTAAGTCTAATATTAATTGTCCTATATCTAACGTGTATCTTAATTTTTCCTCAATAAAGCCCAGCCCTATTTTAAAAATGAAATCGAAAATCGAAATAATCTAATATTCTCTTTAACGCATAAGGGAGAAAGTTATATTTAGAGTTCCGTGATCTCGTCCCCCCTTCGAGGAAATACCACCTGATCGGGGTCAGCCAATTAAAATCATTTTAAGCCTAGCGGCGAAATCGGAAGTTACTCAGCATAAAAGGCGAGACGGAGCGATTTTGCGCTCTCTTCTTACTTGGCGCTGTTTCAGTACGTCCTTGCTCACTGTCCGTGTACTGTTCCAAATATATTAGAATGTAATCATATTCGATACTCCAGCCTGGGCAGCTATGTGCTGTCCGTTGACGTTATTGTCAAACATCATGTCGTCAGCATGTGCCAAGTCATTCAACTATGTAAAGCAGTGTATCTTCTCTGATGTCTTGAAGTTTGGTTCCATGGAATAAAATATTTCAAGTTTTCATCATGTTCCTGTTCTTTCCTGAAGTGTTTATGCGTGAATCCATCTCCTGTACCGATCTACTAGAAGTAATTACCACTCTGGCTACATCTACATTGTCGTGTTTCATGTACTCTACAAAGTTAAAGTTATGCGTACGTTCAAGTACTCTCTTCGTTTCCTTTATATATATATATATATATATATATATATATATATATATATATATATATATATATATATATATATATATATATATATATATATATATATATATATATATATATATATATATTACTTGTTTTTTATATTAATTCGCGAACTTAAAAAGGCAGAAACGCAAAATCATGAAATTTATAATAATAGTACCTAATAACATTAAATAGAGACCTAGCATTTAAACAGATTGCATTTTAAATCGGAACTGTTTGAGCACAAACGTATTAATTATCTCAAAAATCGAATTTTCATCGATTTTCTGAACGCTGGGCGAATGAAAAGTTACTAGTACAGAGAAATACTTCTAAGAGTTTTCTTCAAAGAGTCTATGCTTTAAGTAATGAAAGTCTTTTCGAAATGTCCGTGTTCTTAACGATTCGCTGGAAAGTGGATAATGGTGTATTTTTGAGCTTTTCATATACTGAGAATATTTTTTTTTGTTTTTGTTTTTATTGTTTACCGTTTAAGTGATTTCTAATGAACATTTATTTCAATAGGTTTTTGATTGAGTCTATTAAATTTGATAGTCTGAATTCAAAACTATTCATCATTTTTATTCTTAACAAGTGTTTCTTAGTGAATACGCAGACGTTACCCTATTGGATAGGACTCAAGAAGATGGTGTTGATGTTTTGTGTGAACTTTTTAGCCTTTTCAAAATTGAAGCAATTTTTTTGGCACTTCTACAGCTTTCTATTCCTCCTGCTGTTTTCAGCCAGTCAGTTTTTCAGACTATCTCTGCTCTCCACGTATTACGTTTAAATCGAAATTTTGAGATTCTATGTATTCAAAAATCTAGTAAAGCATCTGCTGTTTATAATCTCCTTGGTGTAGGAAAGTCTACACCAAGACCAAAGGACCTAGGTCCTCAAATCCTAGCTCCTTGGCGAAGGGTAAGTAAGCAGATTCACTTTAAGGCGAGATACCACTAGGGCTGAAGTCTGACTTGACCTCGAAGAACATCGGTCCCGTAATTTTGAACCGAGTCAAGTGACGAGACCGGAACACTTGACCCCACACCTCCAGAGGTAAATTTGAGAACTTGGAGGACATTATAGCCACGCCCTATTTTACGTGTTCCGGCCACCATTAATGAACACGGCGGTGAATTTGCAGCGACGAGCATCGAACCAGGGACGTTCAGATCACTGGGCTGCTGCACTTACTAACTGGGCCACCGCACCCTTTCTAAAGCATATTCAGCACAGGATATGTTATCAATGGATTTCTTCTCATTGGGGGAATTGGTTGCAATTATAAAGCTTGTTTTTATGCGAAGAAGGGAGCCATTGTTTTACTGAAACCCCTTAGGAGAACAGGTTACCACTCTTTAAAACTTATGATAAATTTGATTTACAGTTAGTGTTTTAGGATAGTGCCAATGCAAACTTAAGTAGGAAGACATTTGGAAGTCCAATGTTGGAATCCTGTTGATTAATTTAGACTTTGGAAGGGCAATGTTTCCCTCCAGGCTCACATACAAGATATTCGACTGGCTGATTCTCCAGCTATAGTTTATGTTCTTCCTGACAGTCATTGACGTCGAATCATTTGAACGAGGGTTCAGCTCTACACTAAGAATTGAATGCCTTATTTGAATAGTGGTCCAACTCCATTCTTGTTCATTTTGAGATACAGAGCCTTAAGTCTAATGAGTGCTGAGAAATTATTGCTGAAGTCTGATATGGAATGCACTCTTGTTCATAATTATTGTTATGGCCGGTATTATAGAAGATCAGCACATTGCATTAAAAATAAAAGAAAAATCAGAATCCACTTATCACACTTATTTAATACTTAAACTAGGAGTGCACAAAAATGATTTACACGTGGGCATCACATTTCTCCTCAAAGTGCCAGGAAACATTAGGATGTCTTGTATCCATTAACATTGGTTAATTCTGCATTTGTAGAAATCCATCTAACATATGCGCAGGAGATCAGCTTACATAATATCGATTCATTTATTCGTAAAATTTTTCGCAGATTGATTATATTTCTCTTGTGCTACACGTACAACCACCTGCTTCAGAACCCCTTCTTTAGAAGTAGATCGATGGACTGACTCTCTCGCCGAAAAAAAATTCGAAGACTGACTCAGCATATCGTTTTTGAGCCGGGAATTCAGAAATTGTCACACCTACTTTATTGCGAACGTTTTTATCCAAACTTTGTAAGAAGTTCTGGAGAATGTCCGTGCGTGCGCATTCATTGCCGAACCACCGCTTTTAATTGGACGAGCAGGAGAAAAGTTAGGGGCAAACCAGTTCGGGCTAGTTTTAAATCGGATGTTCCGGAACTAGTTTTAAGTTGAGGTTTTCATAACACCTCTGTTGGCAGCAGAAATACTCTGGATGTGTACCAGTTTAAAAATAAGATAGAAATGACTTGCATGAACATGAAAGTGAGGCTAACTCCATGTTTTTAAAACGTGGAGTTAGAACACTATTCAAATAAGGCATTCAACTGTATTGTTCAAATGTATTGGAGAGCACGTATTCCGATGTCTTGGTCGTCCATAGAATGGCATTTGTTAAATAAATAGTGTAAATTTAACTGCAAAGGGCGAAATGCTGTAACGCACAATCCTATTTTCTTATGTACCAGACAATAAAAAAATAATTAAAATCATGCATTTCCCATACTTTTAAAGAAATTAAATACTTAATATAGGTGAATAACTTAAACCCAAAGTGAATTGTGTTCAGTTGTAGATTTGTACATAAAGCTTGGATCAACCTAGTAGTTAATGCGTCGGTATTCGGTACGGATGGAGATCATTTCAATTTCCGACAATCGACACTGAATACTCTTTTGAGTATTCCCGGCATGGGAACATTAAATATGTATGGAGAGACCCTCCGCTTGGTCTATAGGGATATGAGAAGGGTACGAAGAACCAAATGTATTCCCTAGGTTTGTTCGGTGTTAATTGTAGTGGCACCGGGAAGATGTCGAACTTTGTGGTTCGACGTCTAATATCAAGGGGTAAAACCGAAGGTGCACCCCTATAGATTTGCAAGGGACATACAGAAGAGATAGAGAGTGGTCTTTTCTACCAAGGTTCTTGGGCATGTTAAATCTGGCCACAAATTAGATATCCGGCTAAAAATATATGTTTACAAAAGAAACGCCTGGCGAGGTATATTATCAAAATCCTACCAGACATTTTCACACTTTACATAAAAGATTAGCTGGTGGCAACGAACAGCATTTTTCAGTCTGAGGCTCTTCTAAGTATATAGACATCTGACAGCTCTCGACACTTTTTAAATTAGTCGATCCTGCTGTAATGTATTAAACTCGAGAAAAAAGTGACTCCACAGATAAATATATTTGATGGATCCCACCCTGAAAGATAATTCAAAATATATAAGAAATATACCTTTCATGAGCAACCTAACAACCTTTCACCACTATTTTGTGCTCAGCATCCTCAACACAGTATAATAGACGAATTTTTTGAGGCAGTAATGTTTAATTGATGTTATTTCTTTGCACGTGTAGCTGCTTAGAAACATGCACAAGTACTGGATTGATAGGTAATTGTCTGTTAACAATAAAAATCAGATAAGTTTTGGTCACCGAATTGTGTCCAAATATGGCCGATAAATAGGCCGGAATTTTCATTGTCAGTCATGCTGTGAATACATAATGAGGACTCAAACTATGACAATGAGACGATGAAGTTGAAATGTTAATGAGACGATGAGGATGATGAAGTTATTCTTAATGTTTACCAAACGATCAAACAAAATGAGATTCTCTTCGGCTAAACCCAGCAATGCTAATTTTGAGATTCGAACCCGCAGATTTGGATTCCAAAAACCAACACAAGGCATTTGGTCATATTGAATAGATGTAAGTGTGTAGAAGATGATGAATTCAAATAAGTCTGGAGCTTTGAATGCAATAATAGTAAGATGAAGGAACGAAGTACATTATTTGCCAATACGGAGCACTTCTAGTTGAACACATTCTCACATAATTTGCCAGAATCAATTGGTTGCTTTATCAATGGGGCACCGTATAGGGGGAAACAACATTACTGCTGGTGCCACCCCAATTTTGATAGAGCTGCAAGAGGGACGATATCTGGGCTCGAAAACTCCAAACTTGTGACCTCGTTGAAAGACTTACTTTAAAATAAAAATGACCTTTTTTTGTTTTTAATGGAAATGAACATATTGAGTTTTTAAAAAAAATTATAATTTTTATTTTTAAATATAATAAATAGTCATTATTTTTTAAAATAAAAGACAATTTTAATTTTTATAAATAAATTATTGTGATTTTTACACATAAATGATAGTTATTACTTTAAAGAATTAGTGGTTATTTTTATTTTTAAATATAAAAGATCCTTTTCTCGATGAATGCATATTACAAATGAACAGAGAAAAAATATCCTTGGCAAATGGTTATTTTGAAATATAAATTAAATTATACGCCCATTAATATCACAGACATTACACACGGATATATGGCCAATTAAAAAAACTTAAATGTGAAAGAAAAAAAACTATCTGAAACTCTAAATAAAATGGGACAATTCTTTTTTTTTAACCTATCAAATGAACTGCATTTTCAAAGACGGCGACTGGAAAAGACGAGTATAAAAAAAAACATTTCGTTTCGGTGAGTAATACATTAAAGGGTTATATATGTATGGAAATTTCTTTTTAATGAAGTTTATATATATATATAATATATATATATATATATATATATATATATATATATATATATATATATATATATATATATATATATATATATATATATATATATATATATATATATATATATATATATATATATATATATATATAATATATATATATATATATATATATATATATATATATATATATATATATATATATATATATATTCATTTTTCCAATGTATCCAGAATCAAATTTTAAAAATTTAAACCCTATATCCTTATGAAAATTATGTATTTCTGCTTTTCGGATACAGAAATTGCCATATGCTTTTCTTCAGGTGGAAATATTTTCAGTGAATAACTTTACATCCAGCTAGAATATTTTACATACATCTAGAATATTATTTTTCATATCATTTCATATGGGTTATACATACAGATATGTTATATATATATATATATATATATATATATATATATATATATATATATATATATATATATATATCTTTAATTCAAAACATATACGAATAACATAGTTTAGTTTCGGAAAAATAACAATCTTTATTATTACAAATTTTATACTGATCGTATATTACCGTATGTCAATCATAGTATGTTTAAAACGTAACTTTAAGTATAAGGTAGGTTGCATACTGAAAAGTAACTGAAACAGCTTGCGCTTTTGTAAATAATATTTTGTTAAAATAAGTAACTCGTTGTAAAAAAGAAAAAAAAATTAACTACGAAAATTAGAATTGTTGGTTATTTGCGGTTTTATGGCACAAGATCCAGAATGGTCAAGCTGCGACAAACGGAAGATGAAAGTGTTTGTTATATTTAAATATATATAGAGAGAGAGCATGAAATAAATGTGATGACAACGATGTACAAAGATGGAAAATTGAGAAAAGCCCAAAGGAAGACAAAAAAGACCAAATATAGAAAAAAAAACACTACAAAATCGAATATAAAACCAGTCTAATATAGAAGATAAAAACAAGTCTTATATTGAAGATAAAAAATGTCCAGTATAGAATAAGACAAAAACAGTCCAATTTAGAAGTTAAAAACAGTCTAATGTAGTAGGTTAAAACAGTCCATTATATAAGATGATAAAACAGTCCTATATAGAATATAAAATAGAATGACACTAGAATGCCATTAGCCTGAACATCGGCAATATATTTTCTCTCTGCTGCATCCGATAAATGATGAACATAAAAATTTCAACTTACTCGTGCTTCGATTTGTTGGCGTAATACGTAACTAAGAATAAAAAATTAATTACTTCTGTATAAAAATTGTTTCCCACCAGATTCAATTTGCGTTCATGAATTCTCTCTCTCTCTCTCTCTCTCTCTCTTTATATATATATATATATATATATATATATATATATATATATATATATATATATACAGATGGTGGAGAAAATAATACGAACACCTGTGAAATAATGGAAAATCTTTATTAATAGGTGGTTGACCACCCTTTGACTGAAGTACAGATTTAATGCGACGTGGGATAGATGCATAAAGGTCATGGACAATATTTAAAGGGATATTAAGTCATTCCTCCTGCAGAGCGGTCTCTAATTCCGAAAGTCCAGATGGAGGTAGAAATCGGGAACGAATTTTTGGACTCCAAATATTGCCATAAATGTTCAATAATATTCAAGTCCGGAGACTGAGGGGGCCAGGCGAGATGTTCAACTGCATCGTCATGCTCTTCGAACAATTCTTGAACTCACCTAGCAGTGTGGATAGGGGCATTGTCGTCTTGAAAAAGCGGTCGCTCTCCAGGGAATACAGTCTGGATAAAAGGATGGACATGATCCCCTAGAACGCTTAGATAGTAAATGGATTTGATCCTCCCATGCAGAATAATAATTGGCCCAAGACCACGCCAAGATATCGCACCCCATACCATAATGGAGCCACCCCCATTCTTCACAGTTGACAAGAGGCAGTCAGGATGAAACGCTTCTTTGGGCGTTCCCCAGACATAAACGCGTACGGTCGTCTGAAATAGGGTGAATGACGATTCATCTGACCATATTACCTGTTGCCACTGCTGTGGGAACCAGCCTTTGTGTTCTCTGCGCCATTGGCGTCGCTTGAAAGCATTAGTTGTTGTCACCAAGGGTTTTCGAACTGCCACTGTGCCATAAATGTTCGCAACATGAAGTTCCCTTTTGACAGTGTTTGTTGAAACGGGATCCAGGAGATGACTGTTCATTTCGGATGTTATCTCGGATAACGATTGCTTGTGCTTTCAGGCTCCTATGCGCTTCAAGACCCGTCTATCCCTATCAGCAAGCTTGGTCTTTCGGCCACTGTTGTGCTTTGAAGACGCCGTCTTACCCTCTTTCGTGTACGCTGTCATAACGGCTGATAGCGTTCTCCTTGCAAACGCCAAAAGGTTTGCTGTTTCCGTAACCGATGCTCCACTTAAACGCGCTCCAACTATCATTCCTCTTTGGAACTCTGACAGGTCTGACATTTTAACTTATCACAGATAGTTCCATAGAAACATGCAACGTAGGTGACTGCTGTTGAGAGACTGATACCTTCCTCTTCACGCTCACTAGGTGGCAGACTTCTGTTACAGGTGGCACGGCTGTACTACAGGTGTGAAATACGTCATACTTTTTCACAGGTGTTCGTATTATTTTGTACTCCATCTGTATGTATATATATATATATATATATATATATATATATATATATATATATATATATATATATATATATATGAATTTAATAAATGAAATATCATATCTTTATACAGACAACCAAGGCTTTTTAAAATGCATATGGAAATTTTGAGTACTAGCTTGTAGTTAAAATTTCTATAAAAGCCTTTTTTCCCATATTATTTGAGAGCAAAATTTTTCTCTCGTGTTTTTCAGCGTTCTTTCTATTATTCTATGAAAACTTTTTATCGTCAGAAATCCAGTGGTTAGAGTGACTTTTTTTTATTGAAATACATTTTTGAAAACGGCTAGAATATTTTATCTGGCACAATGTACGATGATTTTCTATCGAAGAATTTAGCCTCAAACGGCGTCTACGTGATTTCTAGCTTTATTCAACTGAATTTCCTCAGGTGTTGTTCAGACCCCCCTGCCTATTCTTTTCAAAAACCTTTCACTGTGTAATGTAGCCTTGAACAACTCGTGGCACCCATGCCACTAGCGGCTCTAAAACTATCATGAAGTGTCACGCCCTTCTTTATCGATGCGAGAAAAAAAATCTTAAAATCTGGAATTTTGCTGAATTCTAATTAAAGAATATTTTTTAAGGTTTAATATTGTTTGGCTTTCCCAGATCTTGCCAAATAAATTAGGATATACACGAAAAAAGTATTAACTTTTTTTATTAAATTTAACTGCGACATACTTGAATTTTTATATAGTCTTGATTTGACACATACACTATTCGCATTAGTACCACTGACGTATTGCATCAGGAAAACGTCAACTTGATTACAACTTCAATATATTATCATTTAACTGTGAAAGCGGCGAAGTCACACTATTGAAATTACGGATTTTCTCACTAGCGATCGAAGAAACACGGAGCTTTCTTGACGATCCCCCACGCCCCTTACATGTCAGCTGTCGCAAATCCACAAGGACACTCGAGTTTCCGAGATTTTTAGAATCCCGAGGAGAACGTGACGATATGGTCTCCGCCACGTCCGTGATCTCGCTGTATGGCGTAATACTGCTGAAGACTTCACGAAAGACTTTCTTAAAGCCTTTTTCAGTAATTGGAGAACTATGCTCTGCGAAATACCTCCTAAAATCGAACACTGGGGAACATGTTTCAAGTTACTCGTGAAAACGATGTCGTTACCGAAACTACCGTACGAGTTTATCGCTCTTTCGGCACCTTACTGGCACAAAGTAGTACTAGAGACTCCATTAAGTCATACTAAAGGTCTCTTACTCCAAAATACCTCTTCCCAGAAACCCGAAATGATGGCGTTTTCGACGGTTCCGTATTAACACACACATACACACAAATATATATATATATATATATATATATATATATATATATATATATATA
Organism: Dolomedes plantarius; assembly: GCA_907164885.2. Lineage (NCBI taxonomy): Eukaryota > Metazoa > Arthropoda > Arachnida > Araneae > Dolomedidae > Dolomedes > Dolomedes plantarius. The sequence continues at coordinate 208,497,056 of OU015490.1, read as the reverse complement.
TATATATATATATAGAGAGAGAGAGAGAGAGAGAGAGAGAGAGAGAGAGAGAAGATTGTTTAGCGTCACGAACTTAGACTGAGCTGGCTTTCTTTCGAATTCAAACTAAGACATGAACCGTTCTTGTGCAGTCCAATCACTGGAACTATCATCGTAGAGGATGATGATAGTTCACCTATATGGTTCTCTCATGATAAAGAAGCCAAATAACGTGTGGTTGGAAATGAGTTAAATTTGATAAGACAACAACCTAGTGAGTTAGAAAAATATTCTACACTGGTGTAAGAAATTAAGAGAATTTGCAGACCTGGTAGATTATCTCTAGAACTACTGTACCGATTTTAATGAAATTTGATATGTACATACATTGATAGAATACAAAACAAATAACCATTCAATAATTGTAATACACGCGCATGATCGTGCGTAACACTTTTTGGAGTCGGAAGGTATGAAACAGCGGTTGCAGAATAAACAAAAAAATGGGTAAATAGATGGGTTAATAGGGAGTATGGTCCCCTCTTACAGATAAACAGGTCTCGCAGCGTGATTTCCTACTTGAAATAAGGCAGTTTATCTTTTCCTGTGGCAATTGGTCCCACCCGTTCAGCAACGTTGTTTTCATTCCCTGGATGGTTGTCGGAGGGGGGTTACGAGTTGCAATTGCCCTCCCCAGAGCGTACCAGACATACTCTATAGAGCTAAGGTCTGGAGATCTAGCTGGCCAATTCATCCTCACTCTCTAGAAATTCGCCGACTATAAGAGCTCTATGTGGCCTCGCGTTATCGTCCATTAAAATGAACTCAGGCCTAACTGCACCCCTTAAAAGGCGAACATAGGACTCCAAGGCATCATCCCTATACTTCACACCATTCACAGTGCCTCTTTCAAAGACATGGAGAGGTGTGCGGCTATCCAACATGATGCCTGCCCAGACCATTAAACCTCCTCTGCTATAATGGTCGATTTCGCGGACATTGAAGGGTAGGTAGCGGGTCCCTAGTTCTCTCCATATGAACGTACGGCCGGAATCGGTGTTTAGGCTGAACCGGGACTCATCGGTGAAGAGAACGGTCGCCCATTGATTCATACTCCAATCTCTATGCTCTGCACCATGATAAAAGGATTCCCCTGTTCGTAGAAATGAGCGGGAAGCAAACAGCAGGTCTTCTTGCAAACAACCCTCTCCTGCAGCACTGCTGTTGCTCTCTCGCTTTCTCTCGATGGATCCTGTATCCTGAAACTGTTTCCATAAGTTACACAAGACGCTGGGCGTTAAATTGAACTCTCTACAAATTTGGACTTGAGATTGGCCTGCTTCTAAACTCCCCACAATTCGCCACCTCATTCCATCATCTAAACGTTGGTGGTTACTCATTTTTACAGTTACAATTTTAAATTAACCGATTGCTGCAAAATAACACCAAGAAATTCGCTGAGGTGTGCTAGCGAACGAAATGCGTCTTAACTTACGCGCGCTTATAAAGCCTGTTTCTCTACTGTCTCCGTCTACACACACGTGTACGCTTACGTATTTGACGTACAAGATTTGCATTTTTGTCTAGAAGCAGTGGTTTTACATTCAGTTCTGTTCTTTTCATGAAATTCGATAAAATATGCAAATTATCTTAATTTATTTCTCAAGAGTAATAGCAGAAGAGATGCATATTTTATAATTATAGATAGAAATAAACATTTGGAACTGTATAAGAATCATATGCAAATTAAACTATACGATTAAATTCAATATAATTATAATAACAATAAAATATTGTTTGTTTGAACGAAAGCGGGAAAGTAATAGAAGAAAATTTTAAAAAATACCGTAAAATCTTCAGTATAATACGCACTTTTTTTTTCAGATTTTAGTCCTCAAAAATAAGGGTGCGGAATAATACTCGTGTACAAAAAATTATGTTTAACATTGAATAAACGACAAACTAGGTCTTTATTACTCGTATATACAGGCCTCTCGCAAAATCAAGATTATTTGAATATCTATTTGTAGTTGAAATTGAACGTTATCATAGCCGAGGAAATTATGCCACACGCGATAAAAATATTTATATCAGAAAATGTAGCCTGATAAATATAGCAGATAAAAAATTCTTACATGATTACCCGCCTGTCATTTTTGGCTATATCTAATTTTTCCTAGTTGGCAGGAGAAGAATAAAATCAATATTTGAACGTATTGACGAACAAACTTAAAGGAAATGGATTTATTCTGCAAAGAAAAAAATAAAATTTATTTATTAAAATTAAACATTAGCTAACTTTGCTTTTGAAAATATCTTTGAAATTGCAGAGAAATTTCTTGATCCGGTCACCCCTCTAAACGGCCAGATTTTGACCTGAACCTATTAAAGACTCTATATAGCCAATGATATGGAAATCTGTTTTCGACGGCCACCCCTCAAAACAACCATTTTTACGGATCCATGATTGGAAACAAAAGAAACGTTTCACATTCACGCAAAAATTGGTTTTCATTAGTAAATTAATTGGAGTAATTTAATGAAACTAAACACAGAACTCCATTTAACAATAACCACCAATGAAATTAACACTTTTTATCCACCCCTTGCTATTTTGGTCCAAATTGTCTGTTTTTGTTTTCAAAATGCCATTGTTCTTCATAGCAATTCGTTTAAGTATGTTGTAAGCATTTTTTTAAAAAGGAAAATAGCATTTTCAAATTAGGATTAAAAAATTAAATTAATAGTTGTTCCCTTTTTCTCTCATTCCCCCATAATTTACCTATTCTAATTATAACTCCTTTGAAACTGCTAAAAGAAATAATTGCAGTGAGTAATAATTATAGAAAGTAATAAATGGAATGACTTTTTTGTTAGAGTTTATCAACATTTTATTGCTTAACATTTTCGTCTTTGAACGAAGCTTCAAATAACTTCATTCATTATGTGGGATACATAGACATTTGTACCTTATACACTTCGAATATATATATATATATATATATATATATATATATATATATATATATATATATATATATATATATATATATATATATATATATATATATATATATATATATATATATATATATATATATATAAAGCCCGGTGGCGTAGTGGTTAAAAGCGTCAAGCTGCTGTCCCACAGGTCCAGGTATCGACCCTGCGACTGGGGGCAAGGTCGACTCAGTCTTTCATCCCTTGCGTGGGTCGATAAAATGAGGACCAAGCATGTTTGGGAACTAAACTCTGGCGGGTCCCACGTCAGGTTGATCACCTGACTGAGACATATGCTGTATGGCACCCCAAGCGCATGGTAAAAAAAAAGCGGAGATGGGTACCGCCAACCCTGGTCCACATCGGACTGTCGCTCTAACATCCTGAGCCGCCATTGTTGGAGATCACCGCTGCCACACGCCTCGGCATTGATTCAAAGAGACTTTGGATGAGTTCTTGGGGTACAGCAGACCAAGCAGCTTCAACACGTTGACAAAGTTGATCTGCTGTGGCAGCTGGGGATGGAATCTGAGTCAATCGTAGAGCAACCATGGACCACATGTTTTCTATCGGCGAAAGATCCGGAGAGCGAGGCGGCCAGGGAAGCAATTCAATCTGGCGATTGACGAAGAACCGTTGGACAATGCGTGCCACGTGTGGTCGCGCATTATCCTGTTGAAAAATGGCTGTGGGCAAACCCTGAAGGTAAGGTAGGACAGCTGGCTCCAACACCTCGGAGATGTAGCGCTGGCGGTTTAAAGTACCGGCAATGCGTACTAGAGGTGTGCGAGAGTGATATCCAATACCACCCCATACCATAATACCCGGTGCAGGACCAGTGTGGCGGTGCATAACAGAGCTGTTCAGCATCCTCTCTTCACGGTGTCTCCAGACTCGAATGCGACCATCGTGGTGTTGCAGACAGAAGCGTGACTCGTCAGTAAAGACAAATTCATTCCATTCTGCCGTCCACATCCTTCTGTCATCGCACCATTGGCGGCGGAGACGTCTGTGGTTCTGCGTCAAGGGTAGACAAAGCAATGGACGTCTTGCGGACAGACCACTCTGCTATAAACGGCGTCGATTGGTACGCGCAGACACTGGATGATGCGTTACAGACTGCATGTGCTGTGCTATGGTTCGTGATGTGACTGAGCGATCCGTCACTGCCATGCGCACAATTTGCCTGTCATCACGTGAAGTGGTGGAATAATTTTTTTGTCTATTTAGTTTTTATGCACGTGACGATAAATTTATTTAAAGTGCCAAAAAAAGAATTCACGTGATCAGCATTTAATAAATTAAATTCTAAAAATTAAGATTTAAAAATTCACCAAAAATCAGAAAAGGGAGCTATAGATTCGAAAAAAGATCTCATTTTAAAGGAATTTTTATGATCTTTCTCGTGATATAAATTTTATAATCCTAAAATTATTATTTTAAATGCAAACTTTAAAAAAGTTACAAAAGGCAGCTTAAAATTTAAGTTTAAAAAAATCTAAGAAAAATTTTTCAAAAACTTTCTTAGTGCACCCCTACACTATAAGAAGAATCGCCATGCAAAATTTCAGCCCTTTAGGTCCAGCGGTTTCGTCTGTGCGTTGTATGTCAGTCAGTGAGTCAATTACGGAACTGTTTTTTATAGAGAGATAACGATATCTACATCGATTTATGTAAAAATTACATAAAAAAATTTATGTAAAAATTTATGTAAAAATTACAGTTCTGTCACCAGTGGATCCATACGTGGGTCCACTGGTACAGAAGTGGTTAAGTATGTGTGACGAGTTCCGAGCAAACGTTTGGTACCGAAGCAATTTTTTCGCGTCAAAATCGAATTGTACCGGAGCGGACGATTACCAAGGCATGACTGTATATATATTGGGCCATTTCATTGTTATTGTCTGATTTCGGCAAGGCTACATTCCAGAATTGGTTACAAGGGTCTCATCGTAGACGGATCTAACAAACGGTCTTGCAGAGTGAATTGGCCCAGTCCTTGTGCAGAAAGAGATATTTCAGTCAGATCAAAGAAGCTCTCTTACGGCGCTGGATCTTTACGATTGATGAATAATGGGTGCTTGAAGACAATTGTTAGCGAACAGCACAGTGGCATAATAAATGGGAAATGCCGCAATAAATATCTAGTCCCAACTTGCACACAGAGGAGGTTCTGATGAGTCAAGACTGTGGAGACTGTCAAGACTGTGGTGAATAATAAATTTTTTTCCGCGCGGCAAACCACACACCATTGACTTCTAAATCGCCTTCAGATGCCGTCAGATGGACAAATGTCACCACAAAATTCGCAAAAAACAAATGCCACTGATCAATCGTTTGGGCTACATACTCTAGGAGTGCCCGATCTATCCTAGTGGTAACGTTTGGCACTGTGCTCGGTTTGAATACCGACAAGCGTCATTAAATACCTTCGTGTCTAGGAAGGATATGGGGCATTTTCAATCCGTAGACCGGAAATACTATAGGGTGAGAGAGAATGGGGGAACGTACAATCACCCAAGCTGTCGCCCTTGAGGGTGTTCGGTCAAGTTTGAGGCGGCACCTAGCCAAGCGGACTCTTACCGTTAGGGTGCTATTGTAAACTGGAACCGCACTCCTCAGCCCGAAAAGCCTATATGTACCTGGTCTGGGACTTCAGGGTCAGGGATCATTAGCAACAACAACAAACATCCTCCTGTAGGATAGGTCACGACAACATGTGTCTATTGGAAGCACGCAAGAAATCAACACTTAGGGGCACAAAGTCCTCCTTCACCGTGCATAATCTCCTGTCTTTAGCTCCTCAGGCTTTCCTGGTTCGGTAACCAGGATTCTGTGATTAATGTCGTTATCGATTTCTTAGACCACTGGGATGCCAGCTTCTGCTTACGTGGTATTTTTGCACTGAAATCACGTTGGACTCAGTATATTTCTGCCGGGGACCGATATTTTTCTGAATGAAATGCATTTCTTCGTTTGTCACTGCTGGTATTTTTTTTATTCTTGCCGGAATCAGCCAATAATTATGAAACAATCCAAGCTATACACTGAAGTGCCAGAATAACTCGGATAGACGATCACTTTCGGAACACGTAGCAATTCCCACCGTCTCGTAAATGATTTCGTTAGTAAACCGCATATACTCCCACCTATATGCGTTACAACCCCCTTAACTTCTAAACGGTGACAGCTTAGGCCATAAAGTTGGTATCAAGGTATAGTAAAAAGGCGATGCGCTACTCGATGAGACAACTTACAACGCCATCTATCGGCAAATTTTGGATTTAGCGTTTTTATCTCAAAACCGTACAAGGTATGGGAAAAAAGTCAGCTACAAAGTTGTTCAGAATCATTGATTTAGTAAGAAAAGACAACTTGCGTACATTAATACTTAAAACAGAATGTAGAAAATGAACATTTGTTTGATACAGTTTCGGAAATGGTCATGTCATAAAGAGTGGAAGAAAGAAACTGAGACGCCTCCCTATCTTCAGGATCATTTATTTATGTTGCTGAAAATTCTCTCCATTAGCCACTATACACTTTCGAGCGTTTTCGTGGTCTTTAAGAGCTTTTTTCGTGTTTCACGACGTCATAGTGTTGAAAATCACGAACAAACAAATGCTCATTTTTATATTCTGTTATGAGCATTAATTTGCACAAGGTGTCTTTTCTTACTAAATCGATGATGTTGAACAACTTCGTAATTAATTTCTTTCCAGTATCTCGTACCGTTTTTGCAATAAAAACACTAATTCCAAAAATTGCCGATAGGTGGCGTTCTGTGGTGTTTCACCGAGTAGCGCATAGCCTTTTTACTGACACCAACTTTATGGCCTAAACTGTCCTCGTTTAGAAGTTAAGGGGAGTGTAACGGATACAGGTGGGAACTCTATATAGAGCGACAGACATTTGTGGATGCTTAAAGAGATAACTGACCAGTGAGCATGGTAGGCGATCATGATTTAGGGGAATTTAAACGAGCTAGTGATTGTGTCATGGGATATGGGATTTGGGAGATAAAGGTTTAGAATTTGACTTCAATAATATCAAGGGTATGTGTTCATGTACGTCGAATAGAAGAATTCCGGAAAAACATGGAAGAAATAGTGGACCTAAGAAACCTAAGAAATAGTGGGCATGTCAAAAGACTGGATAATCGTGACCAGTGTCTTCTGGCAACAATCATATTAACCCTTTCGGGGGCAACAACCTCGAACGTTTGCACGGTGCAGAATTTTTTCCCAATTTTTTTTAACCTAAAGAATCTTGAAAAAGTTTCCAATCAAAGGTATCAAAATATTTTTACTTCTTTAAACTGATAACAGATGGCAGCACTAACCATTTTTTTTGTTCATTTAACTGGAATATATAGAATGCAAGTGATAAAAAGACTAGATTTAGGCGTTTGCATTGTGCAAACGGCGTCCCTTAAAGGGTTAAGCGAAAGGAGGGCAACATTGCCGCAGATAACGTCGCAATTAAAAGCTAGGACCACAAATATTAACATGAGCGTAAAAATTATCCATCGTTCACTGCGGGATATCGGCTGTAATAGCCGATGCCCATCGATATATTAGATACGTATATAAGTTTTTTATTAGGTAATTCAGGTTAAAACATTCAGGTTCTTATTAAAACATTAGGTGGCCGGTGCAGGTAAAATCTCTCGTTTCTGCAATGTCCTCCAAGTTCTCAAATTTAGCTCTGGAGGTGCGTGGTCAAGTGTTCCGGTCTCGTCACTTGTCTCTGTTCTAAATTACGGAACCGGCTTGTAGGGGGCAATTCTGGCCACCTATACGGTGCCCCTTTAAATGAATGGCTAGCATTGTCGCCCTTTATCTGAGATCTACTGGCGTCAAAGCCAATCTTCTGGGCATTTGTAACAAATAAATAAATATTAAAACATTCGTTTTAAAATTATCACTTGAATTTAATCACTTCTTATAAATTTCAGAAATTGATAAAAAAATCTTTTCACACTATTAGATTTTATTACTTACTAAGATAATTTCATCATAGCAACCCGTTGAAATAAGTCTTTAATAAAAAGAAATGTTACACCGTTTGAACTTTGCATGACTGTATCCATTAATGCATTTTCTGTTCGACGAATCGCAACTAATAACCAGGCATTGCAAAAACATCGGAAAATAAAACAAATATACCATGATTTGTTTATTGTCATAATTTGGAACAAATCTTGCGAGCTAGCCCGTATGCAAATTTCAGCACAGTCCAATTACATTCTTAGTTCATACCTTTTCTGTATCTCAGTACACATTATGCATTTGTTTTCATTCGGATATTGAATATAATAATTTTTGAAATGCACAACATTTTTGTATTAAATTTACAACAGGTAATGATTAAGAATGAGCTGAAGCTTAAGAATGACTTTCATTTAAAATAGTGAAAGCAATATATATATATATATATATATATATATATGGAACAATGGAACGTCTATCAATATCAATGGTGTTTATGAAAGTGCTTCATATTCCTTAAAAAAGTGTGGCTAGCGGTATTTTTTATAGAATATAGTGCATATATTATTCGACTGTCAGGTAACAGTAATGGAGCTATAGGTATAGGGGTTTGGGGAGGGGGTAGCGTTAGATGTCAGATCTTGTAAATCTTGCAGAGAGAGAAAATTGTTGGAGCCTGTCTAATTCGAGTATCTGTTACCGCAACTTACAGTGTAATGGGTGTTTCTAGAACTATGGTATCGAATTCCATGACAGCATAATGAAGGAAAGGATAAACATCCTTTGCGAAACAGAATAGTGGACGAAATAGAGATCTCTGAGAAAGAGACAAACGAGTGCGGAAGCGAATTTTGACATGAAACAAAGAAAACAACACTAACCAAATTGACCGTAGAGTTCAGTCTGCATTTGCAGGTTTTCCATATTAACCATTACAGGCAGAAGGACACTTCACAAACAAAACATTTACCTAAATGTAAACATTCCCAAGCAAAGTTTAACAGATGTGAATACAAAACATCAGACACAATGGTGCCACGAGCACAAATCCTGGAAGAGTGATATGTAGAAGAATGTAATGCGGATCCTCTTTCTCATAGTTCCCCCACAAATCTGACGTTCGATCTTCAGCAGGGCACAGTTTGAGCAGCCATTTCATGGTTTTGTGCAAACCCTACTGTAACCCAAAACGGGAGATAGACTAGTATACTATGTCGAACTTTTAGCCAACCAAGTTCATCCTATGATGCAAACATTGTTTCCGTTGGAGATGGTCTTTCCCTGCATGATAATGGTCGGATCCATACGCCCAGTTCTGTCAAGTTGTGGATTGAGGAGCATGAAAACAATGTCAAACATGTTACCTAACCTTCACTGTTCCCGATTTCAATATCATCGAAACACTGTGGTTTGGATTAGAGAATAGTGTCATGTATCGATATTCACTATCGATAACTTGCCATCTCTGCACTAACTTTCACGATTTCTACAAGAAGAAAGGCATAATACTTCTTTAACTTCTATTCATGACTTGTACAAATCTGTTCCGAGGCGAATGGAGGTGGCATTACATGCCGAAAACGTTCCTACACCATATTTATAAAGGAATTCATGTTGTTCTATGGTGTTTCCTTTATTCTGATAACCATCTTGGTATATATATTCTGAATACACGATATTCTATTAATGGCAGATATAATATATTCATTAGTTAATTATACTGTATAACATATCTTCCAACAATAGAAATAATGAATTTTAAGTTTCATAATTTGCTTTACGGAGTAATAAAAACTCGACGTGCATTCCCGTTGAAAGATACTGATTATAAAACAGAGAGAATCTCTTAAGGTTTACTCAACCGTAATATTGATATCGAATTAGGAACAATAAAAATTGACGGAATAAATTATAAAAAATATACATTAGCACAACAAAAGTAGATAATTATCTGCTTTACAATTTTTTTTTATATAACATGAAGTCAGTTAGAAAATGGTGACTGAGCAGAGATTTTTGCATCATCAAAAATCGATAAGTCTGTTTATCAGATGCTAATTTGCGGCCCTAAACGTTATTCTTCTGGAAGCAATCAAGTGGTTTTATGGAAAAATACCAAAGACAGCATGTCATTTATGACTGGTTTATGAAAAAATACTAATAATATATGCAAGCAAATATACAGTTTTATTAGAGATATAAATTAAATTTTAACTACAATTAAATTGAAAATGCATGTCAATACAATATTTTATGATTTTGAAAAAAAAAAATAAATCGATTGAAATATATTTCTGATTTATTTTCCAATTAGATCTGTAAATCCATTAAAAAAAAGTATTTATAAATTTAATCTGCAATTTGTATTTTCTTACATTTATAGTATATATATATATATATATATATATATATATATATATATATATATATATATATATATATCTGTGTGTGTGTATTTCATATTCTATAAATGTAAGAAATACCAATTGCAAATGAAATAAAAATTTTCCCCTGTTCTTTCGGAAAGACCCAGCTGGCCATGACACCCCCACCGTCACATATTATCCACAATCGCTGTTGAAAGTTCTTTTTCAATCTATTTCTTCCCGAACATTCTCCTGCTTTGAATCAAGTTCTTTTTTTTCGCCACTGTATCGTGCTATCGACATTGTTCTAGTGTTTTTATCCGCCTACACACCACATCCATCAAAATTCCTTGTTTTGTTGTGCATTCTCTCTGTCAAGGGAAATAAAAATTCAACAGATAGCGGATAGGAAATATTTTTTAATCATTTTATTTGATTATGGTATACGTAAGGAGCGAAACAATTCATATTGAAATCAAAACTGTAATAAGATAAAAGAATTGATTTTTATATAATTACTGTCATGCGATTTTCGGTATTCTATTCTTCTGTTGTAGCACTGAATAGGAAATTAAACCATCCTCCATTATCATTATAAATTAAAATTATAGGATATTATTAAATATATTTCACACAAGGAAAAAATATAATTTTATTTTTAAATGCTCCTCTTATTTTGCAAATTATGTTCTAATTCTTTGAAATAACTTTTTATTTAAAAGAACAATGACAAACCTTCTATGCGTGCATATTCAATACTGTCTAGATAATAGTTAAATGTTAAAATGCTCATATCTATACATAATACAAACAGACATACCCCCCCCCCCACACACACAGATATATATATATATATATATATATATATATATATAATAAACAAAATCATTATTTAATACTTAGATATCATTATTAATTAACAACATACCATTACAAATATAGGTCCAGGTAGGGTAAATATAAATTCGGGGTAATTGTAAACAGAAAGGGTATTATTTCTGTTCTTAGGCAGGGAATATTGGTTACATTATCATTACGTCATATTTTGACTTCCCTCCATGACTGCAGAATTTTGTTGAAATTCTAGTTGCAGGTTAAATGTTAATATATATATATATAAATAAATAAATAAATATATATACATATATATATATATATATAAAATATATATATAAAATATATATATATATATATATATATATATATATATATATATATATATATATATATATATATATATATATATATATATATATATATATACAGAATATACAATACATTGTATATAGTGTAATGGTAATGAATCAGACGATAAAATATTAATCAATGGCTTGTTTTATTATTTTTCATAAAATTTAAATTACTGATCTGTGCATTTCATTGATGGTTCTTACAAGATATTGGTATTGTGACTTAGTTGCTTAAGATTCAGTTATGTTGTTTAATATAATGACAATACTTAGCTTTGTAGTTGTTCAGCACTGTTCAGTCTCTTATTTGTTCGAAGATTCCTCCGTGAATGTTAAAATTATGTATTCACCTATCGTTAACACTTTGACACACAGTTGGACACAATTTCCGGTCTGAATCAATGTCCATGTGTATTGTGAATTATCAATGTGTATTATGAACTATTTCTTCTCGTCCACTTATTGCAATTCGGTCTGAATCAATGTCCATAAATTCGTCTATTCTGAAGTATTTCATTTTGTACACTGACCGCAATTCGGTCTGAATCAATGTCCATAAATTCGTCTATTATGAACTATTCCATTTTGTACACTGGCAGCAATTTGGTCGGAATACATGGCCATAAATGCGTCTATTATAAACTATATCTTTTCGTCCACTGACTGCAATTCAGTCTAAATTAATGGTCTGTAAATTTGTCTATTATGAACTATTTCAATTAGTCCACTTATTGCAATTCTGTCTGAATTAATGTCCCCAAATTCTTCTATTATAAACTATTCCATTTTGTACACTGACCGCAATTTGGTCAGAATCCATGGCAATACATGCGTCTATTATAAACTAAACCTTTTCTCTACTGACCGCAATTCAGTCTAAATTAATGGTCTATAAATTAGTTGTTATGAACTATTTCATTTCGTCCACTGATTGCATTTCGGTTTGAATCAATGTCCATATATCCGTCTATTAGGAACTATTTCATTCCGGACACTGACCGCAATTCGGTTTGAATTCATGTCCTAAAATTCATCTATTATGAACTATTTCATTTCGTCCACTAACTGCAATTTTGGCTAAATCAAATTCCATAAATGCGCCTATTATGAACTATTTCATTTCGTAACCTGCCACGGTAATTCCGTCTGAATTAATGGCCATAAATGCATCTGTCACGACTCTTTCATATTGTTCACTTATTGTAATTTGTGTCAAAGTAGGTTCGAGGCAGGTTGTAACATCTATGAAGAACATTTTGAGCACTGATAAGATTAAACAATGTTAAGCAACTAAGCACCTAATGAACTAGGCTCTAGTAGAATGTTAAACAATTTAACTTAAACAATATACTAAGTTAGTGATAACTAAGTACTGTCACAATGCCAATACCTAGGAAGAATTATCAATGAAATGCAAAAGAGGCCATTTTAAATGTTAAAAATAATAATATATAAAATCATTATTTAATACTTAGATATCATTATTCATTAACAACATACCATTAAAATTATAGGTCCAGGTAGGGTAAATATAAATTCGGGGCAATTTAAACAGAAAGGATATTTCTGTTTATAGGCAGGATATTTGGTTACATTATCATTATGTCATATTTTGACTTCCCTCAATAACTGCAGAGTTTTGTTGAAATTCTAGTTGCAGGTTAATTGTTAATATTTTTCATTGAATTTTTTCAGTACAAAAAATTTGATAAATTGTGTTCCAAAGCTTGGAAAAAATCCTTATTGTGAGAAAAAAATACAGCTTATACTGGACAAAAACAATATCGAGATCAAAAACAATATCGAGATCAATATCGATCAAAAACAATATCGAGAATATAGCATCATTTATTTACTAGTTATATTGTTATGAAAAGGTATTCACAACATAGTCTCAAGCTGGGATTAATTTACAATCACTAGGGGCTTTGCCCCTAGGCTCGCTACACTCGCTCCTCTGTTATCGTTAATAGCGAGATACATAGGGGTGATTCTCGGGCAATGTAACATCCATTTACTGTTGTTAGTCGCCCTTATGCGAAGTGAATGAAGCCCGCCTATGGGTGAATAATTGGATCTTCTTTCATGTCCTGTGAAGGAAGCGAATGAGAAGATTTTTTTGAAGTATTTCTTTAAAATTCAATTAAAATTCGAAATTTTAAGATAGAGACTTGAAATGGGGTTTATACGAATGAGGAAGCTTTCGTCTTCCAGATGATGTAAATATTTTTTTTGTAGCATAATAAATCTGAGAGCATCAAACTTATATTTGTCGAAATGCATAAATTTGTCGAAAAAGTTGGTTAGGAGAAATGTCTCTAGTCTTAGATTGTAAAAAAATCAAAATTCTACGATCCTTTTTTGGCGAGTTATCGTAATCTGAACATGAAAAAGTCAATATTTTTCCACAAAACATAAAATTAAAAAAAAAAAACCTTAAAGGGCCGACGAAGATGAGACATGTCTTACTTTCTTCCCCACATTGTTCTGCATCTATTGGTATCGGTCTCGACCCCATACCCCCAGCGGTTTCGGAGGAGATAGCGTGACAAGCTTTTGACAGCGGCTTCGACAGCAGCGACAGTTACTTTTTTTTAGAATAGAGAGATATACCCTATAAAGATTTCATAGAGAAAATGTAAATGATTTCAGGGTATTTGTGAATGCTGTTATTTAATAAATAATTTACTAAATATCATCATAGAACCTGAATATAAATCAATATTCATAAAAAAAGACAGTTTTAAGTACCGTAAGTGATTTTTGATTAACTAGACCAGGTGTTCCCAAACTTTTTCCTACAATGACCCCTTTTAAAAGAATGATTTTCTTTATCGATCCCTCACACTTTTCTCTATAATAGACCGTATACAACATAATTAAAATATTAATGATTGGACATAAAACATTTTAAGATAACAATTTGACTGAGAATACGAACAAATAATTAGAAAAAGTGGTTCATTCGGTTTATGTTTTATTCTTTTTGTACTATTTTAATTTTAATTTCGCAAATATAAACAAGATTTCAAAAACACAGATTGTTATTGCATAAAAGTTTGATTTCAAATAATTCGGTTGTTGTGCTTAATGCATTGATATAATTTTTTTAATGTATGGCCTGAAATTGCTTATCATCGTATAGTCACAATAACTGACATAACGAATATAAATATGTATTTTACTAAACAATTTGTCTAACTTATATATAATTATAATATGATTTCATTCGACACATATACACATGTACAAAGTCGTGATGACATTCGACTTTAGATGGGTGGATCACTCCGCCCTATGAAAATATGTATTTATACATATTAAAACAGATATTATTATCTCATAATTACATCCGGAAAAAAAATAAATTAAGTTTTAAAATAGAAAAAATCATTGACTCCCAATAGAACCCTGGAATAAATAGACCTTTTTTAAACTTTCATCGACCCCCAAGGGGTCCACCTGTACCCCGTTGGGAATCCCTGATCTAGACCCTCTTACTCAGAAGAGGATGTAATAAGAGGATGTAGAAAATCCAAACTGCACATACTTACTAACCCAGAAATGTTTTTGAGTGGCTAGAAGTGTTATTTCTTATCAAATAAAATTCAGAAAAGTTTTATTAACAAATTAGGCGTTTGCCGTTCTACAAATTATTACATCAAGAGGAAATAGACTTGGTTGATATAGTGGATCAAGCCTACCCTAGACGTGATGATATACTTGGGTAAACGAAGTAGAGTTGGTTGCTAATTTGCAGCAAAAATAGAACTCGAACAGGTTATCCGAGCAATAAACGTGTTGTTAATATAAATATTTTTTCAATATGATATTGATAATGGTGTCGCGAAATGCGTTAAAGCAAACAACCTCAATACACCATTTTAGGATGGTGTTCCAGGAACTGATAATATTGCATTTTACATTTCCATACTTCTTTGTCATTTAAAATTGTAACTGTAAACAAGTTGCAAAGCGTAACGTGAAGCATTACAATGCAAAATTATTAATAATTACCTCTATTTTTGAATCTGTATTTTATTTAAAAAATAGGGAAAATACTTGTATACAACTACCCCTTTGTTGTCGGGGTAATTGTAAATGTATGGGGAAAATACAAATTATATTTTAGACCTCTTTAATACTTATATTTTATAAATTTTTATACGCATGATAAAAAGAAAGGTTAAAATAACTTTTATCGTCAGTTAATCTAATTTTAAACCCACATATTTTTTTTAAGTTAAAATAATACTGTTATTCCTATAATGTTTGAAATTATCCCACTTGACCCTACTATATACTGTATACCCTATTTTCACCCTTCCTGTATTACACAGTATTTTTCTAATGTCTTCTTTTTACAGCAAAAATAACACGCGTGTAATTTAATTCCCCATTAAAAAACTTACACGAAAATATGTTTTATTTTAACGCTACAAGCTCCTGTAATGAACCGCACATTCATAAACTACAAATTGACTGCAGACACCGTGTATTGATTCCCGCGGTAAACTTAAGTAAATGATGAAATAATTTTATAGAAACTGTACTTCGAAATTTCCGCAAACTTCCAAACTTCCTCCAAGGAACATTTTCCTAATTATTCTGCAATCTGAACAGGATTAAATCTAGCTCGGTTCCGGGGAGATAAATGCGTCGATTAATTACTCATAGCATGCAGGTATTAGCTCTCGAGATTTTCGAGAAATTGAAGAGCCGTTCGGTTTATACCAATTACACACCTATAATATTTTGACGAATTGCTCTCGTTGCAAATGTAGGCCTGTTTTAAAACAATATAGAATTTTACTCAAAACTTTGGCGTTGAAATATTTTTTGTCGAAGACCTATGTTAAAACTGTGAACTATGATTGTTCATATATTTTATGTAATAAATTTAAATACTTAAATAATATATCATATACAGCAATCGGTGCACCGAAATCAGATGTATATAATGAGTATATATATATATATATATATATATATATATATATATATATATATATATATATATATATATATATATATGTGTGTGTGTGTGTGATAATAATCACATTTGGAAAATTTAGCACAAGGGAATTGATGCGCAGAACTTATCGGAGATGCAGTAGGCACGAGGATGTTGATCATACAGTAAATCGCTGTGCTCAAATTGGAGAGATGCAGTCGGGCGTAGTGTTGATCCAGGAAAGCACTTACGAAATTTAGGAGAGTAACACATGGAGCCATAGAAGAGGAACACACATTTCCGACGATATAAAGGAAATCACCTTTATTCAATTATGAAGCATCGCGAAGGTATTAGCTACATGACTTGTCCGGCGTCCATGCCAGGACGGGACGTAAAAACAGCAGTGTTTACATTGGAGAGTTAAGAGAAAAGCGTTGTAACCACCGGACTGTGGACAGTATGTCCGACAGCAACAAGAGTTAGAAACGAAGAGAGAAAAGTCTTCTGTTCATGCAATATTAAATGGGTGTTTTGCGATATTTACGCCAGAGGGCCCAAACTACTTAATATTTTAATTGGGCGAATCTAGACTCGTGGAGCCCACGTGTCCACTCAAGCCCATCGGGGACTCCACTGCTAGATCCAGCGCTTGTTGGAACTGTGAACTGTTGACCTGGGCGTAGGATAAGTGGCCATAAAGTACCTGCAAAGCGGGGCCCTTGACGCTATACAAGACACAAATTCAGAGTGGCTCGAGGGCTCTTCAAGAATGTTGACACCATACTGCCATTCGGAATCTCATAAACTTCTAACACTCATATCTGGGGATGTTATTGAGTTCCGATACTTCACATGCCTGCTTAATGATCTGCAGGGCTACGATAAATTATCTTATTTTACTTTTAGGTCGCAATTTTGGAAAAGGGGCCATACTTTATTAACAATAGAATATGCTTTAAAGTAAATTAATTTAGGAAGACGCGTTTTCTTGTTACACACACACACGCACACACACACACACACACACACATATATATATATATATATATATATATATATATACGGGGTGATTTTTTTTTTAAACTGACACTACCCAGAGCCATCTGTAGCGTGATCTATCAGCCGGAATTCCACCAAAATTGATAGAGGGACCAAAATCAACGTGAGAAAGTGTTTCCATGAAAAAAATAGTTCCAAAAGTTGCCGATAGGGTAAGATATAGCGCTGTTGTCGGCGCACAAGAGAATTTGCATAAAACGTAAGTAAAACATGAAAATGCAAATTCATGTTTTTGTAGTCGACAGCAACGCCAGTATTTTGAGCCATAAAGATTGGTGCGGAATCTGTTGCGAAATCGCTTTAAAGAAGAAAGTGTTGTTAGTCGCTTTTTTCCACTTGCATGGCCACTACGCTGCCCGGACCTAACCCATGTCAATTCTTTCTGTGGGTTTATTTAAAGGCAAAGGTGTATTTTAGTGGAGTCTCTAACTTAGGCCCTAAATATCAACATATCCCGGACTGTGATGAACATTCCTTGTGACATGTTACGTTCGGCCCTTGAGAACGTAGTGTTCTGGATGCAATGTGTCATCCACCAGGATGGTCACATTGAAGGAGGGAGAAGTGAATTTCATAATAAAGCGGTGTTCCAGTGAAATTTCTTTGTTATTCATTTGTCTGCTTATCTGTACAGCTTTTTCGGTATTCAACCCTTATCTGTATAGCCCGAAATACTGACGCTGCTGTCTATTACTTATTCGTAAATTTGCATTTTCATGTTTTACTTAAGCTTTATACAAATTCTCGAGTGCGCTGACAACAACACCGCCATATCTTCCCCTATCGGCGTCTTTTAGAACTTTTTTCCCATGTCGGCCTTAGTCGCCCTATCAATTTTGGTGGAATTCCGGATGATAGATCGCGTAGTGTGTCTGAGTAGTGTCAGTTAAAAAAAATCACCTTGTTTAAATTTAAATATATATATATATATATATATATATATATATATATATATATATATATATATATATATATATATATATATATATATATATATATATATATATATATATATATACATATATATATATATATATATATATATATATATATATATATATATGTATGTATATATATATATGTATATATATATATATATATATATATAACGAGAGAGCGAGATATTAAGAAATGTTTAGATATTATTGATAAATTCAATAACGCGGAAAATCCATGATATTGCATTTAACATTTTCATACATTTGTATATGACAATTAATTCATCAACCAGTTGAAATAAATTTAAAGCATTCCTCTATTAATGGACACATTTTAGGTTTAATGCCTGCTGCTGAATAATTCAGTACAGTTGTTATAGTATGTTTTATCCTAATGACTAAAACGCAGTTGAAAAAATACTCATAGACCGAGCCCGATTAGCATACTGCAGCTTGAAATTGTCAAAACAGGGAATGAATTATTTATTTTGAGTATATTTTTTTAGTATCTTTCAGTTTTCGAGCACTGCTGCAGTAAATTATTTTGTTTGCATCCGAGCTTTTGCATGCGCTCTCCTTAATGCTGGCCGCTTTTGCACATACCCCCGTATTTGAGGATTTGCAATGCATATGAGACACACACATTTGAATTTCTGTCAGGACATTAAGAAGCACGCACACAAAAAAAAATAAAATTGCATTTTTGTTTCCACCACTGCGAGATGCGAGTTTTCGCTGAAGTGGAATAGAGTGTATTAACTGAATAACTTTTCATATTTAAATGTATGCGTACATTGCATTGTTACCTATACTCATTGAAAATGAATTGTATCAGGTCCAGTATTGGCGTAAATTTTCATTATGTATATTTCGCTATGAAAATTGTTTATTGTGTCTCTTTATTCATACTCAGAGGGTAGTAAAACTACGTTGTGTTCATTATCATTAATTTGAAAGATAAAAGCCATGAGAATTGCCGTCATTTTCAGATATAATTACGGTTGAAAAAATGATTTCTTCAGTACAATTTTTAGCAATCAGAGATTAATGCAAAGAATTGGAAATTGAGTTTAATATCTAAGTAAACGGGAATTTTTTTTTGCAATACGATACCCCCTCCGATGGAATAAATCTATAATAAATTTAGCATATGTTGAATATAATTAAGTAAAATAACTGACTATAGTATACATTATTTATTTAATGGTATATACCATATAAACTTCAGCAATTAGATCATTAATGCAAGGGATTTGAAATCCAGTTTTATAGCTAAGTGAATCTGGAATTTTACATTACTTTACCTGCTTGATGTTTAAATACCTATTATAAATTTAAGATATATTCAATATAAATAATCAAATTCATTGATTATTGAGTGTATCATTAATAGAATGATATGTTTAATAAAACTTTCAGCAATTAGAGCATTAATACAAATAATTTGAAACCAATTTAAGTATCCATGTGAACCTGAAATGTTTGCATTATTTTACATTCCTAGATTGCCATGATGTGTATTTATCTAATAAGATTTTACGATACATTCAGTGTAAATAGTAACATTAAATAATTTTTTTTTGTTAATATTATTAAAAAATTTCTAACAATAAAAACCCCTTTATAATATAAAATATTTTCCCAGCGATCCTGTTGTCCAGAAATAATAATATTTCTGGGCTGAAAAATATTACTTCGCTGAAAAAAGAAGAGTGTGGAATCACAAGATTTAGAACTATAGCGGTTTGTAAATTGGCTACAAACAAAGCCCAAACTCTCAGAACATTTCTTTAGGGTGACAGTATACACTATTTGTTTCAGGATGTTCCAAGGCCTTGCTTTACAATGCAACTAACTTTGCTAAAAAAATTGCATTATAAAATTTTCTCAGTAAGATTTGGAAAGATATAAAATTGAACAAACTTTGGTAAGATATGAAATTAAAAGAAAACTCATTAAAAAATAAATAAACCAATACTTAAAAATTTGAACATTTTTTGTATAAAAAAGTGAATGGGATAAACCTGTTAAAGAATGAAATTACATGCGCTTATTAAAATTTTATTTTTTGTATAAAACAGCAAACTTGAAAAATTCATTAAAAAATATAGTAACAAGTCCTTAAAATTAAGATTTTTTGTATGATAAAGGCAAAGGTGAAGAGATTATTAAGTATTAAAAACCATATGCTTATTAAAATTTAATGTTTTGTATGAAGAATAATTCAATGAATAATTAAAAGCATAATCCTGTGAGAACTAGCATGTATTTAAGATGCTACCATGATATTTTCAGTAGCATTTGAATTTGCATTCAAGACTCTCTGAGATGAATTCACAACCGGCTGTTAGAAAAAAAACAACGATTGGAAGAGGTTTTATTTTTTACCGATAAGAGATAATATACTCCTCTTTTCAGGTATTGTGAGTAGAAGTCCTCAAATGTATTGAATAGATAAAACGAAAAAAATCAAATGACACCCCTGGAAAAATATGAAAACATGAATGCAAGCGTGAAATAAATTTCAAGAGCAGACAAGGTTAATGGAAAATACAAGTATACGCATTATAAACATACGTATATTCCCACGCATGAAAAGACTATTCTCTGTTTAGGGAACAAAAATTTTTTTCATGGAAATTTTTACTAGGACAATGAAAAATAAAAAGTCCACAAAAGGTATATTCTTTCACTCTCTCTCTCTCTTCGTGTGTGTCTGTATGTAAATATATATATATATATATATATATATATATATATATATATATATATATACATATGAGTGTGTGTGTATTAATAGATATATATTCACGAAGGCATGCGCTTGCTAACATGAGCATAAAAATCATTGAAAGACTTTGGATGCAAGCCATGGGGCAGATAATAAAGAGCAAAATGAAATTAACTTAATAAATAATTCAATATCTCTTTTCCTACAGTCAAAAATATAAATTCTTTGTTTTTACACATCAGTCGCATAAGCTTTTTACATGTCTACTCTTCAACTATTTGCCTCATAAAACAAATATTTTTAGGCTTTCAAAATATCCAGTTTTTTGTACAAAACATATAATAACTTAGTTAAATGTATTTTTTGTTCCCAAGTTGATTGTATTTCGTTACTAAAATAGCAGCATCTCACATATCATTCAAAAAATCACTATTTCTTTCAGAATATTTTTTCTTATTTATATAAAAATTTTTAGTGAAAAATATTTTTTCACATTTGAATATTTCCTACTGCTTTAACTGTACATTAGCAGAAAATATATATGAAAAAAATTAGTTTGTGGTTATTAATACATTTTCATTCACCTAATTATAAATTTTAGTGCATTAAACAATATAGTTATGTTTTTAAATGCATAACAAATCCATTTTAGGTACTATAATCCGCATCATCATTGCGCAATGTAATTGAATATTAGACAGGTAATTCAAAGTAAATATTAGTTTATGATTACGCTGCCAAGACATTATTTGAAATTTCAATTCAATTTTAATCAGTGCAGAATTTTTATTACTCGTTTACATGATTACAATTAGAAATTTTGTGTTAGAGCACTACAAACATACTAGAGGTATCTAAAAATTTAGAATTCCTTTACTTGTAATAGATCATGAGGTGACTACATCCTAGAGGACTTATAATATCTTAGATTCATTTTAAAAAATCGATTTAATAATTGTGTTAATTACAATTTAACGGTATCTCTTTATTTAAAAAAATTAATATCAATATGGCGAGAACTAGTGAGATTTTAAATATCTTAAAATATCCTTAAAAATTTTTAAATATTTTCGTAATTAAATGTTTTTCCTTAAATATTTTTAAATATTTTCGTTCAAAGTAAATATTAGTTTATTATTACCCTGTCAAGACAATATTTGAAATTTCAATTCAATTTTAATCACTGCAGAATTTTGATACCTCGTTTATGGTTATAATTAGGAATTTTGTGTTAGCGCACTACAAACATACTAGAAGTATATCAAAACTTAGAATTCCTTTACACACACACACACACACACACACACACACACACACACACACACACACACACACACACACATATATATATATATATATATATATATATATATATATATATATATATATATATATATATATATATATATATATATATATATATATATATTTATACGTATATAAGATGTATGTTATTAAAGGTCACGGAGATGAATTTTCCTCATAATATATTACAACAAAAGGAACACAATGTTTAACATACATCTAGTATGTTTATATTTTTATAATAAATGCGAAAAATATACTATCACATACAAACAAACCTTTGAACTAAAATTCAGAGAGATCGAACAAAAATATTATTACAACAGAGAATTACATTCCTCTGTAAGAGCAGATTATGTTGTGTCAGAACTAAAAGAATGAAAGCTATAATGATTTCGGACGGCCTCTGGGGAATTAATACATGTTCTGTCATTCAAGTGATCTTTCCGGTGGGAGGATCTAATATATCGCGAAGAATCAGATGTCTGCTCTCTGAATGACAAGACTTTTTGGATCGAAAATTAGTTTAGATCCAGAATACTTTTCAGGGAAGAAAAAGGCTGCAAGTTATCGATATCGAAGGAAACTATATATATCTATCTATCAATATTAATATATATATATATATATATATATATATATATATATATATATATATATATATATATATATATATATATATATATATATATATATATATATATATATATATATATATACATATATATTTATATATATATATATATATATATATATATATATATATATA